>CAJUYG010005697.1:973-13406 GCA_910591675.1 Galerucella calmariensis
AATTTTAGTCATTAAAAAAGCTAAAATTTCTGGTACTTCATAATTTTTTTCGTATCTCCAGTATTTTCGGAAATATTTTGAAAAAATGATGAATATTTTTTCCCAGATCAGACAATTTAAGTTGGTCAAGCTCCTTAGATGTATTAATAAAACAAAGATAATCACAGAAGGGTGAATATCAATTTTATTACGGGGGGGGGTAGTTTGGGGGCTGCTTTCACTGATTTTTTCGTGGGAAAAAGTCTTATTTTGATCATAAGTCGTTCAATTTCCATTTCCTTTTCTAGTTATACAGGGTGTCCCACGACGATTAAGACAAGTAATATATCAGAATTGGGCTGTAGTAGATAATTATAATTTTGGGGGTGTAAATTAGAGCAAATGTTGCATATTTTCTTATTATTGTGTCACCCAATGGGTCATTTGATTTGGTCACGTGACGTCGCATTCAAAATTATTAATGGGACAACCTGTATATTTGTGCTTTTCTGTGTTCCTCCCGATAAAACAATTTAAACTAGCACACTTGGGGCCTAAAGTGATTAATTCAAGAGCTACAGCCCACTTAAAGGATTGTAAGTTAAAAAATTCATAATTGAATCCCCTGTAATTTTCGCAATCTTACATTCGTACGTAAAGATTAAGACAAACCAATATTATAATTTTTAATACTACTTGGAAAGTTAATAATGGATAGACCTGTATATCATGGAGTAAAATTACATAAAATTGTGTTTTTTCCACAAAAACTTGTTTACCTATTAAATATCGATTAAAAAGTAGCTTAGCAAATCTTAAAAAAAAGACTGATGCCTATTGTCAAGTTTGTCATGATAATGACAAAAGTGTCAATAAGACGATATTGGTTTGTCTTAATAATTACGTACGAATGTAAGATTGTCGAAAATTGCAGGGAATTCAATTATGAATTTTTTAACTTACAATCCTTTAAGTGGGCTGTAGCTCTTGAATTAATCACTTTAGGCCCCTAGTGTGCTAGTTTAAATTGTTTTATCGGGAGGAACACAGAAAGGCACAAATATACAGGTTGACCTTTAATAATTTTGAATGCGACGTCACGTGACCAAAAACAAATAACTCATTTGGTAACACTAACACTAACAAGAAAAGATGCAACATTTGCTACAATTTACACCCCCAAAATTATAATTATCTACTACTGCCCAATTCTGATATATTACTTGTCTTAATCGTCGTGGGACACCCTATATACTTGAAAAGAAATTCTAATACTTTTTCTCGGTGTGTTGAAAAAAATTAAAAAAAGACTTATGTTTGTTTTTTTAAAGCTACAATTAGGTATGCTGAACACTTTTTTGGATAATGAGATGCATATTTTTTGAGTTATTTTCAGTAGTAATACCCTTGGATAATTTTGTCATAGAGAATGCTGGAAGCGTGTTGCTTGATAATAGCCCAAGGCCGTAGGCCGAGGGCTATTATCTTTGAGCAGCACGCTTGAAGGATTCTCTACGACAAAATTTTGAGTATTTATCAAGACCCGAGGAGTATTCGAAAAGATAATTTTTTACTTTGTAGCTGTCAAAAAATTGATTGCCAATCTGATGTTTAATAATTTTTAATACAAACTTTATTAGTTTTAATCAAATAGTATTCATTTTTATTTCAAACTACAGTTGTGAAAAGTACAATAAAATCTGGCAAAAACTGATTTTACCGTACCTTATTTAGGGAAATTCAACAACAATCTTTTTTATATTTTCATATTTCAACGTTTCGGTATCGTTCCAGCCACCGTTTTCAAAACAATTAGGTTTTTTCCAAATCCTGGTCCCTATCTAACACTAGGAAAAAATTTGACAAATAGATAATCAATAATATTCCGAAGTTTTAGTTAAAGACCATTTTTTACATGTCCAAAATACTCATTGAAAATAATTCGACAGTGGGGAATAAACCTGAAGTATAATTTCAAGACCCCCGCCAACACTCTAATTATGACCCATTTAGAATTGTCAGCACAAGCCTTAAATGACTTTCCTTCCTTCATTTTCCTTTATGCAGCAACGCAGCCCACCAATTTGTTCTACTCGTAAATGTGTACACAGTTTTTGGCATTTACTACAGGATAATGCATTACACTAGATTAAGCAAATGTCGTAACTTTTAGAGCAAAACACAGTAAAGCCCAGGAAGAGATAACAATTTCTCAAATTGTCCATTAATTACCTATTTTGGTCAAGCAATTAGAAGTGGGTGCCAAAATCTCGTTTATCTTTGACACATCTCTGAAGGAACTTTAACCATTTGTTTGTGTGATAGTTGGTGGTGTAGAACAGGAGCGGGTTATCTAAGAATATGATGTAGCATACAGTTGTTCTGGAAAAGTAATATCACACTAAATAATATTGAAAGAGTAATTGATATTATTGAATATTTCAATGAATAGTAGGTACTTTGTGAATGTGAAATAATGATAATAGTAATGTCTCTATTTGGAATCCTGCTCAAAAACTCTACAGGGTGTCCGACGGTGAGTTAAAATCTACGTGAAATCTTCACTTTTGTCTGAAAACTTTTTTCGAAAAATGCATATTTTTTGAGTTATTAATTTTTTTGTAAAAAAATTTGACGGTTGCAGACCCTTACAAATTATTTTTTTAAGAGGACACCGTTAAAGATATTAAAATGGTTTCTGTTCGGTTGCCTTAAGCAAGGTCAGACCTATTTGAATCTATGTTAAAATTTTTTCATTTTATACAGGGTGTGTATAGAAAGTGTTCAAAGTTTAACTTCATAAATATCAAATTTCTTTATTTTTTTAAATAGAACCACCCGGTTTTTTCTATTTTAATGCATTAAGGGGTGAAAAGTAAGGCAAATTCATGTATACTTTCCTATACCTAAACCTTACCCCTATCCAGATATTAAATGTTTTCTGTAAATATTTAGATATGCAGGATATCTTACTGCGAATAAAGCACATATGTTCTTGTTACAACTTTGCCATATTTACCATGTATTAAAAGGAAATTTACATAACCTTTTTTGTTTCTTAGTGCTTGTATCAACGGGTCAAAATAAAATTTAGACCACACCTGAATCTCTCAAAATTTACAGAAAACATTCAATATCTGGATAACGGTGAAGTTCAAGTATAGGAAAGTATACCTGAATTTGCCTTATTTTTTACCCCTGAATGCATTGAAATGGAAAAAACCGGGTGGTTCTATTTAAGAAAATGAAGAAATTTGATATTTATGAAGTTAAACTTTGAACACTTTTTATACACACCCTGTATAAAATGAAAAATTTTTCAACATAGAGTCAAATACGTCTGACCTTGCTAAAAGCAACCGAACAGAAACCATATTCATATCTTTAAGGGAATCCTCAAGAAAATAATTTGTAAGGGTCTGCAACCGTAAAATTTTTAATAACTCAAAAAATGTGCATTTTTCAATACTATACTGAAATTTTACGTGGATCTCAAAAATGAATCAATATACAGGGTGTTCCGTTTAAAATAACAAAGTTACAGTCGACTTCCGGTAGAATCGGGAATCTGCCATCTTTGAAAATATTTTACTATAAGTATTTTGCCATATACAGATAGTTTAAACTCGTCGTGGGACACCCTGTATAAAGAATTAAATTCATACAATAAACTTAAGCGAAACAAAAACCATACAACATATCCATAATTTGGTGCATTGATTAGTTTTTTTTTCATTATTGGCTCATCATAATTTTAGAGGTTTGTCTTTTAAATTTATTTTGACCCACACCTGGGACAAGCTGTTAAGGTTATACGTCTAAAAGTTTGAGTTGTGTGTCTAGGTCGAGGTCTAGGTACAGTGGACTTTTTTACTGATTCCACCTCCCATATTTGCTTGGTTTTTCCTTCATCCTTTATAGATGTCCACACCATCTAAGTTGTCCTATATTATTCAATAAACTTCAAGCCTTTTCCATTTCCATTTTCAGTATATTTGTCCGTCAAAAAAGTCTCTCACTGATAAAATAACATCCCTTAATAGTGACAGCACCTACCACCACCTACAGAAATGTGCACTTGCTGAACATGTATTCTCTTAAGGCCATATTATGACCATGCCAAAATCTTATCGAGAAAAACTAATGTATCAACAAAATGAGATAAATAATTCCCTCTTCTTTCTGATTCCTCCAACTTTCTCTGGGTCTCTCCCTTCTTCTCGGCCATAGAGGAGTGCATTGAGTTATTCTTCTTATCATTTCTCCAGGCTTTTGTCTCATAATATGTTATGCCTATTTTAGGCGTTGTGCTTTGATATATTTCACGATTGTCTCATTGCTTAACTCGCTTTCTATTTCTTTGTTAGTTTTGAGTCTCCTTTCCCCAGTTCTTGTTATGTTCGGCCTCAGTATCGTTCTAATAAGAATCTTTCTTTCTATGATTTTTAAGTCTTCTGCTTCTTTTTTGTTTATCACCGTTGTTTCTAAGCCATACGCGATCACTAGTCTCATTAGTGTTTTGTGTATTTTTATTTATGGCTCAACTTTTTTCATATCCATGTTTGATTTATTACATTTTTTATTATTTATTTTATCTGCTATATAATTTATTTAACATATTCTGGTCCTTGCATATCAAACAATTTGAAAAACATACACATTCTTCAGAATCCTTCATTACATTAGCTTTAATGTTTAGATTATAACATCCACATCAATATATAAACTTGCCAGCACTATAATCCCTTTTAGTTAGTTTCTAAATACTACCTATGTATGTCTCTTCTCTGCTGCTATCTACAGTAAACAGACAGACCGTCTATTGTATTCCAGGACAGTCAATCAATATCTTCTACTGTTTTGCCATCCATGCTTTTTGTTTGGTTGCCAACTTGTATTAAACAGGCTCTTGATTTGATAATGCCACTGAAAAACGACTAAAGCATTGTTGCATCCCTCTTAACTTTGTAGTAGAAATTCTCTTTCTTGTGACAAGAACTTTGTGACGAAGTTAGAGAGATGCAGAAACCGTAAAAATAGTCCAACAAATTGCGTAGAAGGAACGTCTTGATAAAATTAATTTTACTGCGATTATATTGATAGGTTTCTCGGGTAGTCGTGAATCAATTTCATAGCGTTTTACAAAAATAACAGGTTTTCATTAAGAACTCGGTGAGTTGGGAATTAGATATTGAATAATTTGTTGTTACTTCAGATTGTGATTGATTTTCTGAGTTAGTTCAAAGTAGATATATGAAATTGCAAACTTTTTCCTCAATTTTAATTTTCAATTCACAATTAAAGACAGAGATCGTTAGTTAGCTTAGTTCTTGATTAAACGACCTTCGTCTTTTCTTATCAAGTCAAACTTCATAAATTTTGAGGATTAAGTGACTTGAAATAGGGAGGGAGCTCCAACTAGATATAACAAATGTCAGATCTTGATACTCTACGCAATTCTTCCATTCCAAGCTAAAAAAAAGGGAAAGGAATATCATATCCGCGAAAATTTTCATGTTTTAAATTATGTCAAAGTTATCAAATGTGGAGGAAATAACAATGTCCATACATCTTTTATCAATATTAAGCTGGGCACACTTTTCTATGGCGCTTGAAATATACTAGTGTTTTTTTCCAAGCTTTCGGAGTGTTGGGTACCTGTCCTGTACCCTCCCATCCCAGATCTTCCTATTGCTTTGGAGCCACTTGTATACCATTGAATGACATTCTTTCTCCGGTACTGTTGATCGGATCTTACCTTTTCTTGTAACTGAATTAATTCCGTATCATGTTTTTTTGTGGCGTAATACACCCACTATTTTTTTATAGTTCTGAGTAGCCCTGCGTTTCCTGATTATAAAAAATATATCAAATCGTGTTTTCTTCTATAATTTAAAATATTGAATTTGCATTTTATTGGGCATTCCCTTAATACAAAGTTGAGTCTGTTCCTACATTTTTGGACGGCACAGATAAAATAGTACAACTTTTATTTGAAACTTTTTATTGTATTGATGAAAATAAGACTTGGCGTTTATATTGAAACCACAGTATAGAAACGAACCAGTAGTATAGTAGTAGTATAAGTCGCGTCCACATTATGTCGAATGGTGTAACGTCACGAGATAACATACTGGTTCGTTCCTATACTGTGTTAGGACTAGTGTCTAAGATCTTTTAAAGCAGAGTATGTGACTGTGAAGTGACATGTATTTAGAGAAGAAGAATATCCAGTGGCATTTTTTGTTATAAGAATTATTCTAGTGTTATATATTTTGAGTTTGTGATTAATTTCAATAATTCAGCCCACAATTAATTTGAATACTATACCCTAGTTTAATATTACACATTACACTTTGTTGTATAACACGTATTAGCTAATTGAGCTATTGTATCCGAACTTTTAGAATGAACAGCTCGAGAAACATATTATTTTGAAGACTATATTAACAGGAGTAGATAAACTAATTTTCTCTACATACTCGTATAACGGAAGATAAAAGGATTAACTGAAATGCGAGACAAAACTGAATTAACTGTCTGTTAATAATATAACGGTACCGGTTTGTAGGACGAATTTCTCGCCAGTTTCATATTATATACAAGGATATTAGAGGGAAAATTGTCAGCTGTTGGGCTGTAGGGATCAACTGAAGCAAGCTACCGGATATAATGTGATGAGTTGCTTTTGACGACGTTCTTAGTCTTTGTAATATTTTTTATTTCCACAAATATTACGAAATGCATATACATATAAAATAAATCGTATGAATACTGTGTGGAACTGCCAAATGGAATAAATTCGATAAAGAATGAATGAGGGCTTGTTGTAAAAAATGCTTGGACGATATTTATTTTTTAATGCAACTCCCTGTATATCCCAAATTTCTCCAAATCGGTGGATAGGGATCTGACGCCATTAGACTACTTTTTGTGGTGATATGTCAAAAGTATTCTATACAAAACTAAACCCCATAACTAAGATGATTTGAAAAGACAAGTTTATTTGTCCAAGCGTTTTTCTCAACACGTCCTAATTTATTCGTTATCGCATTTATTCCATTTAGCTGTTCCACACTGTATGTATCCAGGTATGAAACACTTTTTTCCACTACTAGCTGTGAAGTTGACAATTATTGCTTTTTTAGCCGACTGAGAAGTTGAATTTCTCTATTAGTGGTTAAGAATTCTCTATTATTAACCTGGGTCAATAATGGACAAATTCAAATATTTTGAGAATTCAGGGACAGTAGTTCAACAAAAACTTGTGCAAAATAATTTTGTATACCCAGGAGATTGTATTTAACATATTATTTTCTGCTTGAAATTACCTATGAAGATAAGTTTATTTGAATGAAAATTCCATTAGTTTAAAATTCGCGCTTAACCAAAAATGACTGATGACATAACGAGTACCTTCATAATATATCGAAAACTGACAGTGTACTTGTCAGTCAGACGACGGAGTAAACGCTTCTAGTAGTGCGTTTGTGAATTATTTTCAGAGCGCTTCAGGCTTTTTGTGCTATTGCTTTCAATCCACCGAGGTACAGCCATGTATAGCAGATTTTGGTATATATCTCAAAGTTATATCTCAATTTATCAATAAGTTGCTTCAGATTTAGTTTCAATCAAAAATGCACTAAGCATTACTTCATTTCCCCTCTCCATCTCTAACACAGTTGAGAGTTTTAGGTTGAGGCAATCCCTGACCTGTCTTAGTCTGATCTGGGGACATCCTAAAGAATCCAGAGTATCTGAGAGTGTGAGGATATTTTAGACTTTATACCCCTTTGGCTTTCATTGCATTTGATCTGCGCTTGGTCACCATAGGTAGATTACTTGGTAGAAACGATGGACCTTCAAAATCAAACCTTAACCAAAACATTATCTTAGCATTTATTGAATTTTCCTTTAGCCTGGTCCATGTTTTAATCACTTGAATCAAATAGTGGTTTACCTAACTAGTGCGGAAAGTAATACTTTTCCGCACGCAATCGCATGCGGAAATAGTATATTACGTAACGAGTGCGGAAAGTGCCATTTTTCACACGAGTGATTCCTATATGAGTGTGAAAAATCACTTTCGCACAAGTAATGTACACTATTTTTCCCACGACCATGCGCCCGACTGTTAATTTTATTGTTTTTTTTGTTTCTTTTGTAACTATAAAAACTTGTTAAAAAAGACCTTTATTATTATTATTATTAACATTGTAACAAATATTGTTTAATGTAATGGTTTAAAAAAAA
This sequence comes from Galerucella calmariensis, assembly GCA_910591675.1. Classification (NCBI taxonomy): domain Eukaryota; kingdom Metazoa; phylum Arthropoda; class Insecta; order Coleoptera; family Chrysomelidae; genus Galerucella; species Galerucella calmariensis. The sequence continues at coordinate 9,206 of CAJUYG010005697.1, forward strand.
AATGTTGACATCGGTGGGTGCGGAAATGAAATGGGTGAAATTTACTTTGCAACGAGTTATGTAAACTATTTTTCCTACGGCGATAAATATTTAAAAAGTACCTTAGGTTTTTCGCTGCTATCATTATAATAAAAAATCCGAGACTACCACTTTTTATTTCTAGTTTATCTCACATTTATAATTCGTTTACACTTTTATGTAATAAATATTTCACTTACACTTCAAAAAAACTATTTCTATGCTTTACGTTATAATTTGAGAATTTTGACATAAGTCTACTCCATTATTTTTCACTTTTATAATTAGTATATATTTTTTACGATCACGCGATAAATTTACTAAGTTTAATGGTTTTATTAATTTGAAAACATCAATAACTGTACCTACCTACAACATATGATAATTTTTGGAATAATCAGTCTGTAATGCAAAATATTTCCAAAATAACGCAGGAGACATTTTAATTCTTCATAATTTTCATAGTTTTTTCAAATTCCTACAGCTATACTATAGAAATACCCAAAATAAGAACATTTGACAGTTATCCGCGTCATGAAAATTCGGAGAATGCTGGAGTAGACCGCGATTCGATTTCCGGCCGTACCTAGTTGTTTTATTTATCACAAAATTTGGCGAATCTTAATAATTTTTGAACAGATTTTCTGTTTTTTGCTATATTTGTAGCTATTACGTAGGTAAATTTAAATAAGTAAACCACGTTAAACGAGTTCATGCGAACCGTGCGATATGATATCACACTAGGGTAATATCATAGCGCACGTTTCGCGTCACTATGATGATATGAGAAACTTTCCGCCAGAGTAGAGAGTGCGATATATGTAAATTTCCTATATGGTCGTATGGAAAGTAACTTTACGTACGTGTTAGGTACACTATTTTTTCTACTAGCATGCGGAAAAGAACTGAAAAGTTAACTTATAGACACATTTATCACTAAATACATATCAACAAATAAGCTATTATCATTTAACCTTCATTTGATGAGGTTTATACCAGGGCCATTGAAGATTTATTTAAAAATACGTTTTTTTGTTGAAAATAAAATTATAGCAAAGTTCTAATAAATTTCTTAATTCTTAAGTCATTCGGTGAACAACAAATATATATTTTGAATATTCAAATATCAGTATACTCCTCAAAAACTTGACAAATTCACTTTGCGCACTAGTGCGGAAAAGTGACTCTTTCCGCACTAAAAACGCTAGTAGAAAAAATTTATCATCGAATGCTATGGTTATGGTATTGTTGAACATTTTGCTTAACTATCCAATCCACAGTATATATATTAATAAATGATTAATGTCACTATTCATTTATCACAAAATGAAAGTAATGGCCTTCCAGTAATATTATTTGTTGCTCATGAAATTACTAATATAGCTCTAAATCGATACAGACTCAATTTTATATTCCACATATGTACAATCTGAATTTATCCGATTGGATAATTGATTTTCTTTGAAATATTGATGTACGCATATTGTGCCTTCATATTTTATTAAACATCTGAATTGGACTGTTTATATTATAATAATCAACTTAGAATAATATAATTATTAATGGGAGCGTTGCGGTGCTATTAGGTTTATCCGTTGAAAGATTTTTAAACACAATTTTCATGGGAAAAGCGGTTTAAACTGATTTAAAATTTCATGCTCTATAAACTCCACAAGGAAGTGGGTGGCACGTAAACCTCTAGAATGGGTGGGTAATCTCACCAAGTCAGTGACAGGCAAAACAGTTCATTAGAAGACATTCGCCAAAGCCGCGGAAGGAATGTTAACAGTGCTGTAAAGGTATGGATTGTTAGGACAGTGCGCGGCGCGAAACTCACAGTCTGCCGAACGCTGCCTAAAGACGCTCAAATCAATGTAACGGAATTGAGTTATGTTGGATTGTTAGGACAACGCCGAGCTGGGTATCTATTCACTAACAGTGAGAGCTCCTACGAGAGTACACACTTGTGAAGTGCGCATGCGGGCTGTATCATAATTTGCAGTTTCGAGAGAGTTTGCATGCGCAGTTTATAAATAGACACCCTGAGCGCCCTCTCGACTCATGCTTGTGCGTCGTCCGTTTACGCCGATACCAAATGTAGTTTGATTTGGACGCAAACGTTCAGCAAAGCAGAATTGACTGTGGGCTTGACTTGTTGAATTTGTTCCATTTTTTTAATTATGGCAAAATTTTCCACTGAAGAAGAAGAAACCTTAATACATTTGGTCAGGGAACATCCTGCCCCATATAAGGTAAAAACTAAAAGTTACAAAGATAATATTGGGAAAAATATTATCGAACTAAATCACATGAAAGATTAAGTCTTGAGGCTTTTTGGCTACTTGGAAAGGGTGGGGATGGAGAATGCAACCTAGACCTAGCCAAAAGTTAAAAAATTGTTTTGTTTTTAGTGAGTAATTGGTTTTGTTTGACTCATTCCACTCTTCACTGTTTATGAAGTAGTGACAAAGCTGTTTAGCCTAGTCAAAGTACACAAAATATCCGTAAAAACTTGAAAATTCAAAATTAGGTATTTAAAGGGGGTTGTGATTAACATGAGGAACACTTTACGATGCTAGGCTCGCAATTTTTCGTTTGTTTTTTCACTTTAATTGCTTGAATAATAAAAAGACAGGAAAATATTCCAATCAAAAATTGTAGCTAATACATTTATCTACAAAATTTGTCTGAGCGTTTTTCTTGTATCTGCATTAGTTTTCAAAATATACGAAATATCCCTAGTAGTTATTTTTGAACATCAATTTTCAAGTTTTTAATTTTACGATAGTGAATAAACAATGACATTTATAGAAAAAATTTTCCGATGGAATGTGTTCTAAGATGGGAAATTCTGGGAATCACAGCTCCTTGAATATCTAACTGTTTCAGGGTCACAGTTCCTGTGTGACAAACAAGTACCTGTGGGACAAACAGTTCCTGTTTAACAAAAAGTTTCGTGAATACCGGTTCCTGTAGACAATCCGTAGTACCTATACATCGACAGCTACAGCTCTACATCATCTTCATCATCAACATCATCTTCAGTTTTGTTTCATTGGCGAACAATTAAATAAATAGTGTTTCATTGAAAACGAATATTTTTCAACGATTTTCCACGTAAGCCTCTACTATAAAGTCGTTTTTTTTAACCAAATTTTTGCTCATTTTATCTTTTCCAAAATATAAAAAGTTCAAGATTCTTATCATGTATTTAAAATTATTTTAATTCGTTTTTTGTTTGAGACATGCTATTTTACGCGCCACTGAGTTTTAAAGTGGAATAATCTTCAAAAGAACGGAAACCTTTTTAAAAAGCACAAGTAAGAAAAGTAAACAAAATCGTGATATTTCGAGAGTTGAACCGAATATCACAAGTAACCTTAATTTGGGGCTCCACAGCCCCATACAGTTACATTACCGCAGGTTAATGTTTAAAGAGAAACCTCTTTATCTTACATTTTTGAATTTTCCAACCGGAAAGTAATTTTTTAGTGACAGTGGGCGTTAACACTCTTTTTTCAGGGTTTACTAATGATGGCTTCTTCTTTATATAAAATGGAGTGCTTTTCCTAGAGGAGAGTATTAAAATACATTTTTTGGTTATGAAATAAGGTTAGCTTGACAAGAACATTAAGAAATAGTAACTCGAAAAATTGAGTCGTATCAATAAACAGCTTTGTCTAACATATCTAGAGCTACGTGGTGTAGGTAGGTGAGAAGGGAAAACAAACTCACGAGCTTACCAGAAGCAAGTCAGGTGGTTGTATACCCGAAAAACTTGCCTTAAAGGAGAGTGTGAATTTTATAATCAATTTCAGTTTACCATTTATACAGGGTGTTTCAAAAAAAGGTAACACCGTCTGTAGGATAGGTAAAAAACAGAAAAATAATTGGGGTTGGCTCAGTGAAATTTTTTTCTAACGCCATCCGTTTTCAAGATAAAGGGCGTTGAAGAAAATGAAAAATTACACATTTCTTACGATTTTGCCGAAACTACTGGCACCATTGCAATGAAATTTTATACGAATATGTTTTGGAAGCTAATATATCCCATGAATTTGTTTTTATATCTAACTCTCATAGAGGGCGCTAGTTACACGATTCATACAACGTATTATTCAACATAACTTTTTTAGGGGTAGAATTATTAGTCAAAACTCCAAGTGAACATAAACATCGTTTA
>CAJUYG010005698.1:0-13405 GCA_910591675.1 Galerucella calmariensis
GCCACGGAAGAACTTTATAATGATATAACACGTGAAAAAATATGCCTCCCGTTAACATATTACACCTATTGGCGCTGAATAACATTAAAATATTAGATTGTCTAAAAGCCCATAACAAATACAATATCGAATCTGATTGATGCTTCATAGAATCACATTCAAATACAAATATCATAATACCTTTATACATACTTCATTATATATAATCTAACACAAAGTAATTGGCTGCATGGAGTCCTCCAAACGCCATAAAAGGAAAAAAAAAAATAAGTTAAATTTGACTTTACAACCCGCACTCCCTTACGAGTGGACCACCAGAAGTCAGATCTGTGCGGAGGGAGCGACAGCTATTATTATTATTATTTGCTGTGGCCGTTCAGGCGTCAGGTCTTCTTATAATATTATATTATATTTTAGATATCTTTTATAATTAAAAATTTCGTTCATATTAATATAATTTTTTTTTATTCAGCTTTACGTGCTTTGTGACAGCTCTGGCCATTAGCACTAGGTACAATACACACAATATGTTACATTGGTTTTATATATGTAGGATTAGACAAAAAATATAAAGAGAGTAATCAAATTTTGTTCAGAAGATTTTCTTCTTTCAGAAATTGGATGGCTAAAGTTATTTGGCTTGGGGACGTTAATATTTCTTTTACAGTTGTTTCCATTCCCAGTTGTTGACGACGCTTGGAATATAAGGGGCAGTCCACTAGTATGTGTTCAACTCTTAATGGGGAATTAATATAATTATTTATACAGTGCCATTCAAAAGTCACCTCCCCCCTCGTATCTTTTGACTGGCTACACTTACATTAATAAAATTTGGAGGTTGAAAATAAAATGCTGTAAACTTCTCTACGAATGTTAACAGGTGACGTAATAGTAATAGATGACGTCACAGTGCCACTCTGGCCAATAATTTTAAATAGGACCTTATGGCAAGTGATATCTCGTTTGAAAGGCATTGACATTGGCTACATAGCCATATTAATTTTGTTTGGGCTTAAACTAATTTTGACGGAAATAAATACCACATTTAAATATTGAAGATTTTTCAGTCCGCCTCCGGTTAGTTGTCAAAAAAACTGACGTATTTGTTGCTTTGCAAAGTTTTTCTAAATAGCTTAAATATTCAATTTTATTAGTGTTTAACGAGACGTTTAAGAGTATACATGGGCAAAATGGTACGTACTCAAGCCGACAAAGTAGCAGCTATCTTAATAATTGGTGAATCTAGAAAGAATCTCCATGAAGCGGAACGTTTATTTAATGAGAGATACCCAGATCGCCCTATCTCAAGAACTTATTTGAGGGAGCTTCTTCACAAGTTTGAAGCAACAGGTAGTGTTCAAGATGCCAAACGATCTGGTCGACCAACATTTAGTTATGATAAAAAAATTGATATAGTTGCTGAAATGGTAGTAAACCCTACTTCCTCTTCAACTAAAGTTGCGTCTATCTGTGAAGTAAGTAAAAGTACAGTACAGAGAGTGTTGGCTGAAAATAAATGTATCCATACAAGTTAAAAATAGTGCACCACCTTTCGGATGACGACCCCGACAGAAGACTCGAATTCTGTGAATGTATGACAAATAAAATTAGTCAAAACCCACATTACACAAAAACAATTTGTTTTAGTGACGAAAGTACTTTTTGCCTCAACGGAAAAGCGAATACACAAAATGTAAGGTATTGGAGTGACACAAATCCTCACACCTTTCGTGAACAACATACCCAATTTCCAGAAAAAGTCAATGTTTGGGCAGGTATTTTGGGAAACCACATAGTTGGTCCTGTCTTCCTAAATTCAAATTTATGCGGTGAAGTGTATCTGGAAATGTTACAAAATGCAATTGAGCCGTTAATTCTTGAAATCCTGGAAGATAATCTAGATGAATTCGGCCATTTGGAAATAACATTTCAATAAGATGGTGCTCCTGCACATTATTATGGTGCAGTAAGACGTTACCTGGATAAAGAATATCGAGGTAGATGAATCGGCTGGCGAGGTCCTGTAGAATGGCCAACTCGGTCACCACATCTGACACCATTAGATTTTTTTCTATGGGGGGTACTTGAAATCCAAGGTTTATACTACGGCACCAGATAGCATTGGCGTTTTGAAAGAAAGAATTATTGAAGAATGCAATGCAATTTCAGCTGACACATTCGAACGAGTACGACAAGAGTTTACTAATAGGATGTATTACTGTCAGGAAGTAGACGGAGCACATTTCGAACACTTGCTATAAGAATCCATTGTTGCTATTTGATTAATTAAATTTAAAAAAATAATTTCAATAATTTTGGTATTTATTTATAATTTATCCGTCAAAATTAGTTTAAACCCAAACAAAATTAATATGACTATGTAGCCAATGTCAATGCCTTTCAAACGAGATATCACTTGCCATAAGGTCCTATTTAAAATTATTGGCCAGAGTGGCACTGTGACGTCATCTATTACTATTACGTCACCTGTTACCATTCGTAGAGAAGTTTACAAAACTTTATTTTCACCCTCCAAATTTTATTGATGTATTATAAGTGTAGCAGTTCAAAAGATACGAGGGGGGAGGGGACTTTTGAATAGCACTGTATAGTGTACTTACTTAATTAGTATTCCAGTATGATCAATATTAACAGAGTTATATTTCTTTTTACGTAATGTTTTTTTTTTCACATAAAGAATTTAAAAATAACCAACACAAATCAACAATACAGCTGATTTTATAAACGACAAACTACAATGATCGACAAACTAAAACTTCTTCGAAAAAAACCTAAGAGGTCAATTTTTATTAGCATCTCCTCAGACGAAAAACGCTTATAGTGACAGTCGTTCTTGATTTATTTAGAATAATAAAATAATAAAAATAAATAGATTGTAAATAAAATCACGTGCAACTTCAAAATTTTGCTCTTCCAAATCCAGTAGCGCCCGTGGCGGGCGCCTCTTTCGCCACACCCCGCCCTCGTTATGGTACTTAGTATTATATTTCATTCAACATTCAACACACAAGAAAATAGTTTGTTAAATAGAAATGTGATTATTTTGTATAGAAAATGAATAGAATGGAAGTATCAATAACAGACTTAAAACGGGATGTGTTCTAATTGGAGGACAGCATATTGTGTAGACACATATTATTATGACTGGACCTGATGGCATTTGTCGATCTCGACCATTAATAAGAGCTTAAGAGATTTTTCCGATTATTTGGAAACTATATCCATAGCAACACCCCGTATGTGAGCATAATAAAAGTGATGAAGACTGCTTCTAATAAAAAAAGTATCCTATCAAGTGGAGTAAAGTCTAAAGTACATACCCACGTCCAATTTTCATGATGAAATAGTTGAAACATAAATGGGATTAAGCAGGATTTTCGTATCGTAAAGGACAAAGGTACGGAGTAAAACTCCTCTTTGTCAAGTTGAATTTCCCGACCAGCAAATACCTACTGGCCGTTAATTCATTTAATGCGGAGTCCAGTTGAAATTGCTAAATTTAATGTCCTCCATCACCGTAAAATCAGTTGGAGCTATAAAACGACTTAATATCGACATATATAACCATACCGAACCTTCTGTGTTCATGTTTTAGAATAATTACCGTGAAATTGTGTATTTTGTGCCGCTGACTGCCCAAAATTATATTACTAGTGCTTGCTGATTACGACAATGCTTTGCGTGTTCTGATAAACGACATATTACAACGTGCCACCTATTATCGCTTACTATCTGATGTTGAACTGGTTATTTTTTCTTGTCCATTGTAATAATTCTAACATAGAAATCGGCACGAAATAAATTACCAACAACCTATAACTGAAACGAAACCCAAAAAATGTATACTGCATTATTAGAGTAATTTAATCGAGATTAATATCATATTCCTACTAATTAACTTAATTTGCCGTAGTCTAATCATAGACTAGAAAATACAGGAACATTTTTTATTCAAACCTTAAAGAAACAATGCATTTCTAAGAATATAAGTACAAATATTTTGGATACCAAGACCCTAAAACACAAACAAAGGCATCGTCGAACAATCCTTTGTCTCGAAGCCATTCATGACACTTTATATAAATAGTGCAAACAAGAACACAAAAGTCAAAAGCCTGAGGTATCATGTACTTAAGATTTTGAGTTGCTGTACCTATTAATCAAGAAAAACTGGAACAGGTGTCCCATACTTATTTTGACAGGCTTTATTTCAGAAACGAGGTATTTGAATGGGTCAAAATCTACACCATGTCATTTCTGGTTATAAAGCAGAGTGGTGTAGAAACGTCGCAACGTAGTGATAAAATCCAGTATGAAATCATGTCAGTTAATTTATTCAGTACTCATCTATGGAAGAGATATCTATGTCACTCTCTGATAGACAGGCAGCTCTGAAATCTTTAGCATGCCCCCAAACAGATCCAGATTAGTCTGGGTCTGCCTACAAAATATATTGACACTGCCAACTAAAATAAGATTACGGTTAAATTGGTTGCGGGGCATAAAAATGTAGAAGACAATGAAATCGCAGAAACCTTTGCAAGGAAAGGGTCTGAAAAGGAATTCACTGGTTTCGAACCAGTATTCGGAATATAAAAAACTGCCGTATGATGTATCTGTAGAGTAGGAAAGGTGAGTTTAGGCCCACAGCAGTAAGTTTACGTGTATATCCTCCTAGGTCATCGTAAATTCTGTCCTTTCCAGGAAGGTGGACAGGTCACTTTATGTAGATTATCTGTTTTTTTAAATTTCAATTTTCTAATAGATATCGCAGAATAATAATTATTCTAGCACATTAAAAGTTTTGAGAAATATTTTTCAAAGACAGGGATCGTTCAACTAAGAAGCAACAACTAGTTCCCGGGCTATAGGCACCGACGGATAAAGAATTACAATTAAGATCTTAAGCTCTTAGAACGCGCGGACGGAGAACATATATACACATATACATTGTACTGATGAGGCGCAAATACGCCGAAGCCGGTCTACAAGTTATGTTGTCCCTTCTAATTGCAAACCAGAACAGTTGGTGTTAATATCTTGTAGATATACCAACCCCGTTCGACTTTGAAGGGTAATTCAATATCCGTCGGGGCCTATACCCCAGTAAGTAATTGTTGCTTGTTAGTTGAACGGTTACTAACTTATAAAGCGTTATACTCTGTTTCTTATTGTCTGACAGCACGCGAAAAGGTCACAGATGCTAGTCAGGTAGTAAACCATAAGCGTCACCGTTCATCTAAGGAATTTATTTACTATTTAATTTTATACCCGATCGGATATATAAAGGTAATATGAATCTAAATTCGGTTGGTTGAAACAACTAACTGACCTTCATACATTTGTAGAGTACAGTTAAAACAATACATTATTTTTGAAATAATATAATATATAATATAATATTTATCGTTTATCTGGCATTGTTCAGTTTTATTACCATATTGTATTTTGAGCTGAAACAGGGATGTATAGATAACCAATACAGACACCTACTTGTTTTGCATTAGAATTTTAGTATTTACTTGTAAAATTCTTAGGATCACTCTGTAAAAGATACATTTCTATTTGAATATTTAATGAGGCTACTGTGCTGTCAGACATTAAGAAATAAACTATAGAATAATTATTATTCTGCGATATCCATTCGCGCTTTATTTAATACGACAATATTACATGAAACTGTACCTAATATATATATTACAGTTCTACAGGGCTTAGAGGCCCATGACTTATCAATTACATAGGTATACCAATTGTATACATTTTTAAATTAGGTTTCTTCATCTTCCTTTATTTTTCTTACTAGGGCTTTCCACCTTTTCCTATCTTCCGCAACTCTTCTCCAATCTTCTATCCCCTTTTCCTTTATGTCCGCTGCTACCATCTCCACCCATTTCTTCCTCGGTCTGCCTCTTCGTTTTTCACCTCCTTCTCCTTCAGGGATCGCTTGTGTCTACCTTTAGGCATTCTACATATGTCCCAACCACCTGGCTCTTTGTGCCCTTATATAATGAATTATATCAGGGTATCCATACGATTCCTTTATTTCTTTATTCGTTAGCCTCCTCCATGTCCCATCTTCCAATCTTTTACCTCCTAGTATCTTCCTCAGTACTTTTCTTTCCCATATTTCAATCTTTATTTCATTTTTTTTTTGGTTAGAATCCACGATTCGCATCCATAGAGTGCCGTCGGTCGTATAATCGTTCTATATACTCTTATTTTAGCTTTTTTTGATATTTGTTTTGACTTCAATAGGTTATTTAGTGCCCCAAGTGATCTACTTCCTTTGGATAATATTTTTTTTATTTCAAGAGTTTCATCACTTTTGTTAGTGATTAGTACTCCTAAATAGTCAAATTTATCCACTTTTTCAAAGGTATATATTCTGTGTCTTGTCCTGAACAAAGTTTCTCTGGTTAACTCATTTGGATCTTGTCTCATTTCCATATACTTCGTCTCCTCTGTATTTATATGCAGCCCGAATGCTCTAGCTGTACCCTCCAATTTTCCGAAGAGCAGTTCCAACTCTTTTTTTGATCTTGCAATCAGCGTGACATCATCTACATACGCAATTACCTGATGCTTGCAATGAAATATCATTCCTCGACTCTGAATTTGACTTTCCCTTAAGATCCATTCCAATACAAGGTTGAATAAAACTGTGGAGAGGGGGTCTCCTTGCTTCAATCCCCTCTAAGTGGTGAAATTTTTGGATACTTTTCCTTCTATTAATACTTTCATTGATGTTTGTTCCAAGGTCAACTTTATTAATTTTATTAATTTCTGGGATTGCGCAGTACTTCATACAACTTCGTTCTTAACACTCCGTCATAGGCCTGACGGAAATCTATAAACAATAAGTGCAATCCCAGGTTTTGTTCGTAGCTGTTATGCTGTATCATTTTTAGTGTAAATATCTGGTCTGATGTTCCTCTTCCTTATCTGAAACCTCCTTGGTATTCTTCGATTTCTTTGTTGTAAATTGGCTTAAGTCTGTTACAAATAATTCTTGCCAGAACTTTTTAAGTCACGTCTAAAAGTGTTATGCCCCTATAGTTTTTACACTGGGTTCTATCCCCCTTTTTGTATATCGGACAGATAATGGCGATGTTCCATTGTTCAGGTAGCTGTTCTTTTGCCCATACTTTTCTTATTAAACTGCTAATTCGTTGTTGTAATACTGCTCCTCTTTGTTTCAAAACCTCTGCTGTTGTTCCATTTTCACCGCCACTCTTATTATTCTTTAAGTTTTTAATTTCCTCCATTATTTCGTTTTCGGTAGGTTCTCATTCTTCTCCGTTTTCCGTGTAGACTACTTCATTTTCAGTTTCTACTTCATTTTCAGTTTCTACTTCAGTTTGTTCGTCCATGTCATTTAGTAACTCATTGAAGTGTTCTGCCCATCTGTTCAGCCGTTCTTGTGGATCTCCTATTATTTGTCCTTCCTTACTCCTACAACCTTGGATTTGTTTATACCCCATTTCTTGTGATCGTTTCACGTCCTGGTAGAACTTTCTTTTATCTTTATTTTTGTAGTGGTCTGTACCTAATAATACTTTCAATTTTCTTTCGAATACAATGTTTTTAACGTAACGTCATGTATAATATCCACCTTTATTATCCCAACTAAAAATATATAATTTATATCTTTTTTATTCGATACAACATATTCACCATAATAAATCACTTCCAAAACAAAAACCAAAACTTTCTCACAGTTTTGTCCAACCAAAACTCCATAAATATTATATCCCTGTCATAACCCCTCCATAGGCCTGGTACGCCGATTTCCAAAAATAAAGATATATCAAACACATTTGTCGCTAAATCTTCGTCATTGTCTTACCTTTTGACGGTTCAACGCTCGACCTCTGCGAATAATCGCTCCAGAAACAATGGAAAGGAATACGGCGCCCGCCGACGCCAACAGTCAGCCGTCGCGACGACCTCTGTTTCACACTGACCAAAGTTATTGTGTCATAGTCCAATGACTTACTTTACTTGACTTCCTATGGATTCTGTCTTTCTATACCGTATGCAAATGTTTGTGTTCGGAATGACAGATTATTATTTTATGCACATATAGGATTTGCGCGAAAGAAAAGTGTTCACTTTAAGGGGTGAATGTATTTATTTCCATATATCATTTGGAAATTGTTGTTCCAAAACATAATACATGCTAACATTAATAGTTTATTTTTCATACCAGCATTGATATTTCAAATTGCTTAATTAGCATAAATATTATTTCATGTATTAAATAATAAATACTAATAATAATAAAGTAATAATACAGACGCTTAAAGAGATCAACTGTGGTTTGTAGAATACCATTAAAAAATGTTTTGTAGAAATATATGACAAAACAGCAAATTCATTTCTCAAAGGGACATACAACAAAAAATGTATGTAATATTAATTATAAAAATAGTAGACATCAACTAATTTAAGAAATTTTAAATTAATTGATAATTGAAAAACATTATCCAATCACCTAATTTGCAGTCATTAATTTATAATCTGTGAGCATAATACAGAAAAGCATTAATAGTAGGCCTGAAATAAGGGATGGAAAAATTGAAGAAAAATAACCGTAAGCTTCTCGCTTTACTTACAATCTAAATAGGTTACATTACACATCATATACACAAAATGAAATGGAAATCTTCATTTTATATTGTACCCCTAACTATGGAATGTATAAATATATTCATTCTTGATTTATAGTATCAGCTACGTCATCTGGTTGGATGAGTTTCAATTTTCCAGAAAACTTAAGATATAAAATATAGAATTCAAATTAGGTTCAGTAAATATGGTTGTATTACACTTCCTCTCACTCACGTCTTGGCTTAGTTTTTGTAATAAAATTCTAATAGTTGTAACCTTCACATTTTTTTAGTGTCTTCTTCTGGGGCTGAAATAAAATTAGATTATAGCTTATGATTTGAAGTAAAATTGTATGAGCTTTTGTTGTTATTTGTTTTTTCAAATTTTTGTTTTATTTTTATATTTAACAATCACACTAAAAAAGATTTACCTAAATAGAAGTCTTAGAGACCTAGATTTTCATCACGCATTTTTTGTAGTTTATGTTCATGTACAGTCGATTCAATGTTTAAACAGGTTTAGATATACAATGTTTCGAGGTTTTCTAACAAAATTTTTAGATTTTTCGAGAGAAGAAAGAAGAAACTTCATAATATGGGGGAAGAAAGATACGTGACAAGTAAATTTTTATTAATAGAAATTCAAAATTTATTCCAGATTCTGGATTAATCCATATTTTAATATTATAGGATAATAAAATCTCAATATTTAAAGTGATTTTTGGACATTTTTTATTCTTAATGGTAAAATAATAATAATTAGTGTGGGGAGAGAAAATCATAATTCAATTCTTCGTAATACATTTTTTGAGAAGATATCTTACATATTTACTAAGAAAAAGCTATGTAAAACATTTCTGGTATTGCTTCAATATAATTCCATATAAAAAAAGTTTTTCTGGACAAGTTTCTTATAAAAAAATGTTGGAGGACCACAACCTGAGAGGAGCAAGTAGCGGGCACATCTAAAATATTCTATCTAAAAATTTCTTATAATATCGAATAAATAATATTATTCCATTGAATCAAAATCGATACAATATAAAGCCTTTCTACCACTTAGTGGTGTAGGGTGATCATATTGTGGAGAAATAAAATTTGGTGCATCTTTAATTTATTATTTACTAGCGATCTGCCCTTGTTCAACACATGTAGATGGATAGAAATATTAAAAGTATTTTATTATAAATTAATTTCTTGTGAATACTTCTATATAATGGGCGTAGGCTAAAGTTTTTGAAAAGGATTAATTTCATTTCATGAAATTCGATTAACCATAAAATTTGTAAAAAGGGTTTATTTAATTGTGTCTACACTTCTGACGGCAATATCCAATCGCCTAATTCTTTTTTTTTAATACATCATACAGTGTGACCCATTTTTTTTGGAAGCACCCCTGTAAAATCCGCATTTCTCAACCGATTTCGGCTTCGAGTTTTCACTGTGCAATATGTTTGAGTCCTTGTTTTTGTTTACCATGTTGTCATTTTCAAAATTTGCCTACATTCTACGTCAAATATTACTGAAAATACCACTTTTTCCAAATTCATGTTGTAATAACTTCGTCGTTAATAAAAAATTGTTCATAAAATTTTGGTAGCTTACATTTGGGATGATTCTGAATCCAGTGGTATAGTCATATTTGAGAAAAAAAATTGCCTAATGTACTTTTGTCTTTTTTGGCAAAGAAAAATTAACATAGAGGGCCTTGAAAATAATAATTCAGCTATGAAAATGTGTGCCAAAATAATATTTTTGATACTGAATCTAACAAAAAAAAAGTAAAACACAATCGGTTGAAAAATGCGGATTTTACGGGGGTGCTTCCATACAAAATGGGTCACACTGTATGTTACCCGCCTTAGAATATTAGTATAGATAAATTAACCCCCTATAAACATATTATCGTACACCCACGATATAGAAATTTTCGAGTAAATAAATCCCTTTCCAAAATTTTATAGTATACCTTTGATGAAGATATTTCTACAATCAAATTGAGCCCTTATATACCTTTTATCGTGCACCCATGGTAGATGGGAGGATATAGACATTTTTACAAATAAATAATTGATATATTCAATACAGCGTTAATTAAATCTGAGAAATAGATTAATTTGTTTAATGAATAAATATTGTTCTGAAAAATCAATGATGCAATGGAACAAACTTTTAAAATACATAAACTTTACAATAAATTTTCAAAACTCATATAATTTTATCGGTACAATAGAAGTGTAAAACGTTACACTTAAAAATGATTTCTTGTGTTTGAGGATCCCAGATGCGCTTTTATTTTATTATCCAGCATAAACAAAAATTTCCAATAAAAGAAGATGGATCGAAAGAGAGAACTTTTACTGTTAGCATTGGCGAAGATTCAGACAGGATACAGTTAACGCAAACCCACACGGTAAATTTCATCCATCCTTTGAAAAAGTCAAAATATTGGAAAAAGTAGTAGGTAATCAAATAATAGTATATTATTAAACGAGCAATTTATGATAGCCATAATTCACGATGGGTGACGTTTGCGTCACGAGCCGCAGGCGAGGGGCGCAAGTCACCCAAGTGAAGTATGGTCATAAATTGCGAGTAGAATACTATACTTTGTCCACGACACTTAATTTATTTATTAATAATTAAAAGATAAAAGTCAGTAGCGATTTGGCATATTACTAACCTCAAAATGTCGTAGTGTGGCAGCTACTTCAAAAAATTTGACAAATATTATAGAGATGGGTGATACTGTAGAAAGTATCAATACAACGTACCGTTATAAATATATTGTTTTAAAATACTTAATATTAGAAAATATCGTTATGAAAAGTATCAATACTAAAAATTATAATATTTTATAGATACGATATATGTCAGAAACAAATTTCCTGAACAAAATACACATATTTAATAGTTTATTCCATATTGTATCCCCATCTCTAGTCGTGAATTATGAACCATAATACACTACAGTGTATTATGAACCATAATTCACGACAGTTGATATATGGGTACCATATACCTTTAGTTAGGAGGTAAAATATTGACTTATTATTAGGTGGTCGTGGACAAATACAATTAATCAATCCTCAATATGCACAGTGCCTTTTGTTTCTGTTTACTTCAATTCACTATGAAAAAACAAGTTGCATCAGATCGTATTTTTTTTATGCCGAGCATCTCCTATTTTAATTTGGGCAATTACTATATACAGGGTGTCCCACGACGATTAAGACAAGTAATATATCAGAATTGGGCAGTAGTAGATAATTATAATTTTGGGGCTGTAAACTAGAGCAAATATTGCATATTTTGTTGTTGTTGTGTTACCCAATGAGTTATTTGTTTTTGGTCAAGTGACGTCGCATTCAAAATTATTAATGGGACAACCTGTATATTTGTGACTTTCTGTATTCCTCCCGATAAAACAATTACAACTAACTAGCACACTTGGGGTCTAAAGTGATTAATTCAAGAGATACAGGTACTTAAAGTTGAAGTAAGTTAAAAAATTCATAATTGAGTCCCCTGTAATTTTCGGCAATCTTACATTCGTACGTAATGATCAAGACAAACCAATATTATAATTTTTAATAATACTTGAAAGCTAATAACCTAACGACCTGTATATCATGGAGTAAAATTACATAAAATTGTGTTTTTTCCACAAAAACTTGTTTACCTATTAAATATCGATCAAAAAGTAGCATAGCAAATCTTATAAAAAAAGACTGCCTATTGTCAAGTTTGCCATGATAATGACAAAAGTGTCAATAAGACAATATTGGTATGTTTTAATCATTACGTACGAATGTAAGATTGCCGAAAATTACAGGGGATTCAATTATGAATTTTTTTAACTAACTTTAACTTTAAGTACCTGTATCTCTTGAATTAATCACTTTAGACCCCAAGTGTGCTAGTTAGTTGTAATTGTTTTAGCGAGAGGAACACAGAAAGTCACAAATATACAGGTTGTCCCATTAATAATTTTGAATTCGATGTCACGTGACCAAAAACAAATACCTCATTGGGTAGCACAATAACAAGAAAAGGTGCAGTATTTGGTCTAATTTACACCCCCAAAATTATAATTATCTACGACTGCCCAATTCTGATATATTACTTGTCTTAATCGTCGTGGGACACCCTGTATAGACATAAAATTACAACTTATAAATCGAAATAAAGTTCAGTGTCATCATTGTCCTCGTTTAAATCAGAGAGATTCACATAAACGTTTACATCACCCTTATTAATTATAATTACATACTGAACAAAATTCTTCCATTTAACTGTTACGCTTAATATAAGTGACACATTGTTGAATTTAACTCTTGATTGTATCTAATATTACAAGCGTTTGATGGGGTTGAACTTACTATAATATGGGGAAAAAAGTAGTTCCTGAATATACGATTCAGCTTGGCAATTTTGCAATTTATTCAACTAACTGTTGTAATAGCATAATATGTACCTAGTCTATTAACAGTATTTTGCTATATATTTGGTAATAGCTATAATCCAAATATATTTTTGTTGTTTTGTGTGTAACTACAACAATAAAAAGTAAAAATAAAGGTCAGACATTACTGTGATTTGTTTTCCTTTATTTGGAGAAACCTTTGCTTGACAATATACAGGGTGTCCCATAACTAATGGACAATAATATAAGAACTGTAGAAAGGGGTGATAAAAATAAGTCGTTTGATACAAACATGCACAAGTAAAATGTTAATAGTAAGCGAGATATGGGGCGTTAAAGTTGACAA
>CAJUYG010005699.1:157-13403 GCA_910591675.1 Galerucella calmariensis
GTGTGTGTGTGTGTGTGTGTGTGCGTAGTTCGTTGATGTAACAATAAATATTATAATTGTGATGAAAAATTTTACCGTTTTCCAAAGGATTCAGAAGAGTGAGAAACTGTTTGTATTTTCATACGAAAAGTATAATACTTTATTATTTGATCTTCATATTACATTTAAGAGCCTTAGTTTCATGCATTGATTTAATTTGTTGCTTTTGTTTCAACGCTAAAGTTTGGCTCGAAGCATGCGATAGGCCTGACTTGATGCCTAAAATAGAAACTCTATACAATAGTAG
The DNA here is from genome assembly GCA_910591675.1 of Galerucella calmariensis. NCBI lineage: Eukaryota > Metazoa > Arthropoda > Insecta > Coleoptera > Chrysomelidae > Galerucella > Galerucella calmariensis. The sequence goes on from CAJUYG010005699.1 coordinate 444, forward strand.
TCATCGTTTATGTGGTACTCATTTTGAGCCAGACATGATTATGCAACCTCATAAAAGAAAACTTCTTTAAAAAAAGGCTATTCCAACAATATTTATTTCATCAAATACTGCAATGCCTAAAGACTCTCAGACAAATGATTTGTTGGAAAAGAATTTTGTTCGCTACTTTTGTGGTTATTTAATTAAAAAATGTTCGGAAATTCATCCATGCAGCGTATGTGAGACATATTCACAAGCGTATCAGAATTTAGACGATTCGTCTTTATACTTTATACTTTATACATTCACTCATCAGTGTACTGTTCTACAATATTTAAGAAAAAACACTTAACACGTTCAAGTCATTTTAAAACGTATGCCACCTACGCCTATGGTAAAATGAATCGTAAAGCGATCCGTTCAAGGTCATCAAAAGCTCTGGCAATTTATGAATGAAATTTATAAGAGTTATACTACTGGTTCGTTTGTGATTGTTACTACAAAATTACAACTACAGCCACATGGACACGTCCACCCAGGGCTCTTGTTTGCTTCTGTCTACTGTACTAACTCAAAATTATAAAATAGTTTAAGTTTTAACGGTGTATAAGGCAATTAGTGTTAATTTTTATCAATTTTGAGTTTAAGTTGATGAATTGTGCGCATAATAAGAATATTACAAAAAAACTAAAGGATCCGACAGATGTTGCCCTGTCCTCCTCATGTCAATATCATCGGTGACATAAAGAAAGCCTGTGCAAAATTTCATTAAAACCGGTCCAGTTATACAAGAGAAGCTCAGTGTGAACCCGATTGCAGCGCCACTTGCTTGGACTAATTGTTAATCTAAACCATCTAGGTACTTATTTAAACTCATACAAAATTTCATCAAAATCGCTCCAACCGTTTGGGCAGTGCAAAATTATAAAGATGTGAACTTCTTTCTTTTACCTTATCGCTCTCTTCGGGATATTGCCAATCAATATTTATTCCATCAAAATGGTAAGTTCGTATAAAGTAACCAACGCTACCTAAAAATGCTCCTGTCTTCCTTGCATGTGACGTTACGTTTTTAAATACAGAAGAATTACTAGCTGCAGTACCGCCAACACTCAATAATACTTTCAAATCCTTGTTTTTTTTCTTCAAATCAACTACTCTATTATATAAACCTGAAAATTAAACCATTTCTATGGGTATAAAAAAATATTTTTCTCAATTTACCTCGTTCTTCTTGGTCAAGATCCAATGCATCATCCTGTACTCTAACATCGCCTTTATCCCAAAGTCCTATAAACTCATAAACTATATGAGTACATAAATTGGGATCGAAATCTTCTGGGCCTACTCCGTTATACACCCACCAGCTAACATAAGTGCAAATAACCTTTAAATTGTCATTTATCGTAGTAGGAGCTGTAGTTGTTCTAAGTTTACCAGGTTTACTGAGAACACAATTAGGTCTAGGAGTCCCGTAAGTACCGCCAATACAGTACCTAAGAAAATATGAATGAATATTGTAGTAAGAATTCGAAACGAGCTCTCAATTAAATCACCTTGTACTGGTTTGGGTTCCTCTATCAGTTTCAAATCTAAAAGGGCACGTAAAAGTAAGACTAGAGCCTTCCACAGCATCCGAGCAATCAATTATATCTTCTCGATTATTTTTGCAAGTTACTGTTGTTGTTGCAGGAAAAGCTAATATTGGACACCTAACTGGAAAAAAGAAGAAAATAAAATTTCCATTAAAATCGAATATTGTAACGTGATCTTCACTTGGGCGCTAATTGGAGGCAAATCAAGAAAGATACTGGCATGAGACTTTTCTTGAGGGTAGTTTTACTCCATACTTGGGCTGCACTAGGTATTTTAGAGGATTGTCAAACAATAAGAAGCTTTGGGGCCCCACGTTGGGCGCCAATTTATAACTTTATGTTCGCGTAGGCGACCTGTACTTTTTTTTTGTACTTGACTTGGAGGTATCCCAGTGATGGGACAGTAATCTAATTAGAGGTGTTCTTGATGGTGTCCTTGAGAAGTGTCTTTGATGGATTTTTGAGAGATTCTTGAAACTGTGTTTACCACAGCAATAGGTGATAGAGGAGGGGCTGGAATTTACTCCAGGAACCCAAGAACACAAGTTTGTGTACCATTGGGTGAGGGTGTATCTGCATATCAGGCCGAGATATATGCTATCTTGGAATGTGCGCAGATAAACCTAGACAGAGGTTATGTGGATCGACGCATAACCATATACTCCGACAGTCAGCCTGAGTGGGTATACCAGCAGCTCAGGACTTGCTAACGAATGTCGAGAACGACTTGCTAATCTTGCAAGGCGGAACGTGGTGCGGCTAGAATGGATTCCAGCCCACTCTGGTTTTGAAGTCAACGAGCTGGCGGATGCACTGGCTGCGGAGGGGGCGGCAGCTCCTTTCTGTGGCCCGGGCCCGACCCTGGGCCTAACAAAACAAAAAATACGCACGGAGACGAAGAAGTGGCTGAGGAATCAGCACATCGCTGATTGGAATGCTCTGCAGGGTCCTAGACAATCCAAACTTCTACCGAAGGTATGGACCGATAGACACGCCAGGGCAGTTACTGAACTACCAAGGAGTAGGCTAAGGAAAATAGCAGGACTCCTAACAGGGCACTGCTGTATGAGGAATCACCTCCACAACTTATGAGTAGAGGAAAGTTCCCTATGTAGGGGATGCGGCATGACTGACGAAACGTCAGTCCATGTTCTCTTAGAGTATCCACACTGGGCTGTACTAAGCAGGCGAATCTTCGGAGTCCCTGTTATGGCCCCTGGAGACACAAGTAGACATCCATTGAAAAAGGTTGTGGCCTTTATTGAACGGCTCGGCTTCATGGATGTCTAGGTAACAGGAATGGCACAATGGGCCCGCCAGTGGCCTCAGTGCCGGAACCTTGGCTTGAGTTGTCCAGGACAAGGCTCGCCTGCACATTTAGTAGTAGTACCACAGCAATTTAGGTAGCCGCGTCAATTGTCTTATGGCTGGAAGTGGAAAGAAATACTCACGTTTGCAAGTAGGAGTATTATAAGTATTATCACATTCATAATACTGACTGCCAGATGACAGTTTATAACCTCTGTTACAAGAAAACTTCAAAATAGTAGTGGAAGGAACTATATCTTTGGGATTTTTTTGCGCGTCATTTTCCAATTGCCATCGTCCGTTTTTGGGATGATCTGGTAAAACGCAGTCCTCTACATAATTTTTTGTCATTTCACGGTCTATAAATCCGTAATAAAAAGAAATGCTCGTATACAGAGCGTTTGTCTCGTAGTTACATTGTGAGCTGTACAATTTCGGGGCGATACTAACAATACCGTGAATGTAGTATCTATAAAAAAAGCATAATATTAAAAACATCATTCAATAAGACTCCGGAGAGAAAAAATGTACCTGCTATCTTCTCGATTTTTGAAAACCAAACCACTTCCACTATCGCCTTTACATACACTTATATTTTGTTTAAAATGCCCAGCACAAATTTTATCGAAAAAAAAATATTTTTGTTCCCAGTCGGTGGGAAGTTCTCTACTACAAGTAGCGCCTTCTTTATAGGGAATTTTTATTGCACGTAGACGGTCGGCTGACATGTTATTTTCAGTTAAGCCCCATCCTGCTACCTTACAAATACAAATTGGAAATTAGAATTTCATTATATACAGTGTGGAAACCACTTACGGAATGAAATTCTTTATGTCATTATTTTAAAAAATTATAAAAAATGCCGAGACACGTCAACTTTTGAATTGAGTTGTGCGTTATGTGAACATAAATTTAAATGTACAGGGTGATTCACGCAAGTATGCCATAGTCGGTGTTTTTTTTTTTAATGAAACACCCTGTATATTTGCATATTTTTGAAATCCTCTTTATGAACCGATTCCAACAAACTAAATAATGTTGGTCAATTATAAATTGTACAGGGTGAAATTTTTATTTTTACAGTTATTAAAGACATACATAAAATACCTGATGTATTTGATTTTAATACATTAAAATAAATGCTCAAAATGTTCTCCACCTAGTTGTTGGCAATAGCATAGTCTCCTATAGAACTCCTCCTTAACTTTGTTTAAAGTTTAAGGTGAAATATTCCGTATTTCTGTAGTTATCCTGTCTTTGAGGTCTACAATGCTAGTTGGTTGTGTTGCATATACTTTGTTCTTGAGATAACCCCACAGAAAAAAATCTAACGGCGTAAGGTCTGGCGATCTAGCTGGCCACTCAATAGTACCTCTTCGTCCAATCCATTTATTGGGGAAGATTTCATCTAAATAAGTTCTTACCATTAAAACATAATGGGGTGTTGCCCCGTCCTGCTGGAACCAAACATTTTCATTCGGTAAGCTAGGATCTATTGCGTTGGGATATAAGTCTGCCAACGCAAGAATAACTTCATTTCCAAGCATATTTAAATATTTTTCAGCTGTCAAATTTCCATCTATAAATATAGGGCCAATAATATGGTCGCCTATGATACCGGCCCAAACGTTCACCTTTTGAGGGTACCTACTGAGTATGTGTCTCACGCATCCAATTAGGATTCTCTGCTGACCAATATCTACAGTTCTGTCGGCTTGCATCTCCATTCAATGTGAATGTTGATTCGTCAGAAAAAATAATGGTACCAAGAGCTATCTCATTTCTGTTCAGCTTATTCATCAATCTTTCGCAGAAATCCATTCTACGATCTGGATCGTCTTCTGTTAACTCCTGCACAAAAGTTAATTTGTAGTTTTTCTTTATGAAGACATCTTAAAACAGTTGTATGACTAGCATTATTTTCAAGGGCAATTTGACGTGTATTTGAAGTTGGATTCTCTTCGACACTTAACAAAATATCCACTTTCAAATCATGTTCAACGAAGTGTGGTTTCCTTTTCAATGGTTTGACATGTCCAAGTTCTCTGGATTGTGCATGAATTTTAGACACAAGACTTTGTGAAATATTAGGCAATTCGGGATACCTGTGATTAAATAAGTTTGCCACTTTAACTTGACTTCTGCAGTTATCCCCGTACCCGATTATCATTAAAATCTCAATTCGGTGAGTCTCAGTTGAAATTTTCATTGTTATTTCGACAAGGAAAGAGTGTTTGACAAAGATTTTACTTTTTCAGTATAAACTGTCAACACATAAACAACTGACAGTATAGAAAACAATCCACATTATTTACCGATTTAAAACAATCCACATTATTTACCGATTTTGTCTAATCATTGGCGTTTTTAGGCAATTTTTAGGTATTGATGATAAAATTCATGGGCGTAGCAGGTTTTGTTTAATATACAAATACGTCTAATAATTAGTTAGTTTAGATTTTTGATAAATCCACATTTAGGCAATTCTAAAAAATTTATAAATATTTCAAGTGTAATAAATTATCAATTTTAAAATTTCACCCTGTATAATTCATAATTGACCATACATTATTTGGTTTGTTGGAATCGGTGCGTTAAGAGGATTTCAAAAATATTAAATATACAGGGTGTTTCATTAAAAAAAAACAACACCGATTATAGCACAACTCAATTAAAAAATTGACATGTCTCGGCATTTTTTATAATTTTCTAAAATAATCACATAAAGAATTTTATTCCATAAGTAGTTTCCACACTGTATAAACTTAATACTCACTTCCCCAATTTGTCCGTTGCTTAAATAGATGTTATTGATGTTATTGATACAAACTGGTTGAACTACTGGTCCCAGTTGAAAAAGCTGCTTAGCTACAAGTATAGCTATATCAGCTACAAATCTTTGACTTTCTCCTCGAAAATTATCGTATACAATTAATTTTGAAAGCTGAAAATTTTCACAAGTTTTAATTTATTGTAAAATATTTGGAAAAACTACAACCTTTTTCTTTTGCGCGAATTCATCTCTTGAATCGTCCAAAGCGTTGTAATATTTTCCAGCAGAAACCATGAAATCTTCTATCGGAAGTGCATTTCCATAATCGTTCGTAACACAATGGGCAGCTAGATATAGTACATTCTTTAGCAAGTAGGAAAAGCCTAACATTCCTGGACGACTGTGAACACAGAGTCCAGAAATGTGGCTTTTCCTACGAGGTAAACATACTTTTTTCCCGCAAATCGCTTAAAATTTGATTAAATATTAATAGATTTGGAAAAATCTAAGAAATCATAATTTCCTTTCAGTAAGGAAGTTGATAGGAAGTGACTTTTTCTTTAAGAAATTTTGTCAGGAATGTCAAAATTTCTTAGCGATTTGAGGAAAATAACGTAATTTTGTGTGACTGTAAACATTGACGTACCAGTGAGAACTACTCGTCGGCTAACCAAAGTACCACCACAAACATTTTGGAAATTGGCTCCTATTTTTTTGTAGACTGCCACAACCCATGGATATTCCAAATCTTTAACTTCTCTACCTCCCCAAGAGAGGGAAATTGTTTCGTTGTTAACCTTTTTACCACACACTGTAACACAAGATAAAAAGGTTACCAGTAATTTCGTTAAGCAACTTCTAAACAAGCAATATTTTAAGTGCAATATGTGGCTGCAGTATTGGCAACTATAGCCCAGCCAGCATGAAAACATTTCAATTGTAGCATATGGCTCTGCCATATATATAGTGTGGAAACCACTCATGGAATAAAATTATTTATGTCCAACAAACTAAATAATGTATGGTCAATTATGAATTATACAGGGTGAAATTTTAAAATTCATAATTTATTACACTTGAAATATTGGTACTTTTTTAAATTAGCTAAATATGGATTTATCAAAAATCCAAACTAACTAATTAGACGTATTTGTAGATTAAACAAAACCTGCTACGCCCATGAATTTTATCATGAATACCTAAAAATTGCCTAAAAACGCCAATAATTAGACAAAATCGGTAAATAATGTGGATTGTTTTAAATCGGTAAATAATGTGGATTGTATTCTATTCTGTCAGTTGTTGATGTGTTGACAGTTTATACTGAAAAAGTAAAATCTTTGTCAAACACTGTTTCCTTGTCGACATAACAATGAAATATTTAACTGAGACTCACCGAATTGAGATTTTAATGATGATCGGGTACGGGGATAACTGCAGAAGTCAAGTTGAAGTGGCAAACTTATTTAATCACAGGTATCTCGAATTGCCTAATATTTCACAAAGTACTGTGTCTAAAATTCATGCACAATTCAGAGAACTTGGACATGTCAAACCATTGAAAAGAAAAGCACACTTCGTTGAACATGATTTGAAAGTGGATATTTTGTTAAGTGTCGAAGAGAATCCAACTTCAAGTACACGTCAAATTGCCCGTGAAAATAATGTCAGTCATACAACTTTTCTAAGATGTCTTCATAAAGAAAAACTCATCCCTACAAATTAACTTTTGTGCAGGAGTTAACAGAAGACGATCCAGATCGTAGAATGGATTTCTGCGAAAGATTGATGAATAAGCAGAACAGAAATGAGATAGCTCTTGGTACCATTCTTTTTTCTGACGAATCAACATTCACATTGAATGGAGAGGTAAACCGACAGAGCTGTAGATATTAGTCAGCAGAGAATCCTAATTGGATGCGTGAGACACATACTCAGTACCCTCAAAAGGTGAACGTTTGGGCCGGTATCATAGGCGACCATATTATTGGTCTTATATTTATAGATGGAAATTTGACAGCTGAAAAATATTTAAATATGCTTAGAAATGAAGTTATTCCTGCGTTGGCAAACTTATATCCCAACGCAATAGATCCTAGCTTACCGAATGAAAATGTTTGGTTCCAGCAAGACGGGGCAACACCCCATTATGCTTTAATGGTAAGAAATTATTTAGATGAAATATTTCCCAATAAATGGATTGAACGAAGATGTACTATTGAGTGGCCAGCTAGATCGCCAGACCTTACGCCGTTAGATTTTTTTCTGTGGGTTTATCTCAAGAACAAAGTATATGCAACACAACCAACTAGCATTGTAGACCTCAAAGACAGCATAACTACAGAAATACGGAATATTTCACCTCAAACTTCAAACAAAGTTAAGGAGGAGTTCTATAGGAGACTGTGCTATTGCCAACAACTAGGTGGAGAACATTTTGAGCATTTATTTTAATGTATTAAAATCAAATACATCAGGTATTTTATGTATGTGTTTAATAACTGTAAAAATAAAAATTTCACCCTGTATAATTCATAATTGACCATACATTATTTAGTTTGTTGGAATCAGTTCATTTAGAGGATTTCAAAAATATGCAAATATACAGGGTATCTATTTCATAAAAAAAAAACAACACCGACAATGGCATACTTGCGTGAATCACCCTGTACATTTACATTTATGTTTTTATAGCGCACAACTCAATTCAAAAGTTGACGTGTCTCGGCATTTTATATAATACTCTAAAATAATGACATAAAGAGTTTCATTCCATAAGTGGTTTCCACATTGTATCTCGGCAATATTGCTTGCAACACTATGGCCCATTAATGAAAATAATTTGTTCCGTAGACGGGCTACACAATCTTGCAAGAATGGCTGACGAAATCATTCGCGTCACAGCGACTTACATTGTTTTAAACGCAAATTCAAAGAAAAAGAAGAGTAGATTGTAGATTCGACCTTAGGCGTGAAACTTAAGATTACCTCTAGAAATAAGTCTTGATAACAAGTTAAAACTACCATTTCTTTAGTTTACCGCCAGCACTACCGGTTTTCTTCTTTTCCACCTCATTCTTTGCATAAATTCTCAAGTTTCTGAATTTTTTATAGGCCTTAACACTTGATATAACAAATTCATCGGCGATAACTGCCCATTCATCCTTTTTAGCATTTCTGTCTTTATAAATTCCGGTTTCCACATCCTATAACTCAGGATGTAAATGTATTTCATTAATAAACTCAATAATCTTTTCACTCGACCAAGTATTAGTCTTTTTATATACTATAACCTCTAAAATTTTCATTAACAACAACAACAAACCAACACCAAAAAAAAGTAAAATTGCAGAGTATCTTCGCTGGCCAAGCGATCGCCCGGCAACTCTTTCTGCAACCAATTAAATGCATAGGCAACACAAAACATGTGTAGCTATATGGCCGCGACACACTGAAAATATTGTCATTACCCAGTCTGGCTGTTAATGCTGGCAACGTTGCCAGCCACTGTGTTGCAGCTACATTATTGCACTGAAAATATTGCCCGTTTAGAAGCACCATTACTTTTTTAATTGGGCAGCAGTAATGCTCTACTTGAAAAAGTTTTCAAGTTCAACTAAATACATTTATGAACATTATATCTTAAGATACTTTGATTAATATTTTGTTATTTTTAAATACACTTACCTGGTTGACAAATCGGCTTGGGAAAATCCCAAGTTCCTCCCTTACAAAATAAACTATTTTTATTTCCAGGTGGAACTTCATAGTAAGCAATGCATTCAAAAGTCAAATAAGTTCCATCGATTGCTTGATCACATTTTATTCGATTTCCATCTCGATCTATACATTTTAATATTGTAGTTACAGTTGAATAAAATGCAGGGCATTGTTCTATGATAAAATAAAACAAAAATTTATACCTAACGATGCAAATATTACTTGTGAAACCATTAGAATAATATAATGTTATATTTCTGTTAACAGATTTGTTATTTATTTATTTTATTTGATAAAAAAATAACTTTTTTCACAGAGTTAGCTTACTTTCGCATTTGGGAAACTTTTCTGGATCCCAGCTGCTATCACAGACTTCCAAGGGGATGTTCGGGTTAAGCCGGTATCCCGGTTTACATTCCAATCTTAAAATTGTATTTATATCTATCTGATCACCTGGATTTCCTTCTCCATTTATAATCAGCCATCGACCGTTTTGTGGATGTCGTGGCAAGGTACATTTGAAACTATAATGCACAAAGAATAAAATGAAAATTGCAAAAAATATAGGAGATAAATGAAAAGTGCACAAAATGGCTAAGTACGTCACTTTCTGTTTGCTTTATTACTTGTTATTGTTTTTCTAACCTTGTGTTTTCCCGTTTACTTCTTACTGAAGAATTAAATCCATCCAAACTATTTATGAATTGAGAATCAGAAAAACCTGAAATGAATAACAAATCGTAATATACATAAAAATTATCACCGGAATCAGAATTATACATTTCTTCATATCACGCAGTCAGACCTCTATAAACCAATACACTCCGGAGATATGTATAAAATTTTACCAAGCTGTTGTAGGTAGGTATACATATAGAGCGTATGATAATGTCAAAATAAGAAAGTAACGTTTTAAATAATTTATAGCTGATTGCAATAATTCTAATTATTGTACTGAATTCGAGACAACGCATGCGTCAAGCTTTGTCCACAGATCACCTACTGGTGATTTGTGTTAAATTCAGTGGCGGCTCCTCGAAGGAGGCTAAGGAGGGTCAGCCTCCTCAACAATTTATCTAGCAAATAGCACCAGAAATATTTTGTTGATTATTCTTCATTTTATTTCCCGTTTATCCAAATTTTTTTAATTTCACAATCAATTCCCCGTTTTCACTACTTATTTTAGAATCTGACAACAGTGCTCTGAGGCTAGATTTCACAAGCATCTCTCTGGAAGCAAGTGTAACTCAACACAGTTGCCATTTTTTCTACCAGCCCAATTGCTAATACCGTCAAAAACGCGAAAATGGCAACACTCTCTGTGGGCTAGCCTTTCGTAATTGCGATGATATACGAAGTACGAACCACGAATACGAGCGTGGGTTCGCGGGTTTGTTTTGTTTTATATGATTAGCGGGAATAATTAAGTGACGCCACGCGAAGTAAGGTTAGAATAATTAGTCTATTTGGAAAATTATTTAAATTTAAAATGATTTCTTGTGCTAGTGATTTAGTTGCTGAGTTTCTAGAAAATCCATTTAGTGGATTAACATATGGTAAAAAAGTGTTTTTTAAAAATAAACGGCCCCTACCGGATTTGAAGGGATTAGTGTTAACAGGTAAGTATCAAAATCGATCATTTAACACTGACAATTAAAAAAAATTTCCATGGATAACGGGATCTGAGGTACACAATAAATTATATTGTTGGAATTGTTTAGTCTTTACAACTGATAATTCTTCATGTTGGGGACGCTTGAGTTATAATGATTTAAAAAATTTATCTCGCGGTCTAGATAGAAATGAAAAATCCCAGGAACATATTATATTAAGTAATGAGTTTAAATTAACCGGTAAACAAAATATTGTTAATGTGCTTGACTCCGCTCGTACACGCGAAATAGAAAATCATAACTATATAGTTAAAGACAACCGCGAAGTTTTAAAAAAATCTTTGATTTCTTGTTGTATTCATGATTCCAAGATTTGGCTTTTAAAGGGTACGATGAAGCTGAAAATTCAGTTAACAAAGGTAATTTCAGAGAATTGGTAGCTGGTACGGCCGCTGCGCGAAGGTTAAATTAATTGGTTGCATAAAGTATATTTTTACAAAAACGTTTCATGTCCAGCCTCCTCTCTCAAAAAGTTCACGAGCCGCCACTGGTTAAATTATTGTTTACATGAACTTGTTTTACATGCTTAAAAGAAGTCTTACAGCTTACAACAATATTTTTTGTTGGTTTACGTTTAATTTTATCTCTTTGACAGGTTAATTACCATTGGAAGTTTTGACAAATGATTGGTTTATCAATTTCTCAATTTATGTTGCATAAACAGTTGACTATTCTCAGTTTAAATTTAATCTTATTCTTAAATTAGCTTTAGTTTAGTTAAACAACATTCTATTCTACAACTATTATATTATATTTTGTATTTCTGCAAATCATAAATGACTTATAGGATGACAATTAATCTTCTTAAGGGGAATCTATCGGCAGCGATTTGACAAAATATCGAAGTATTTTTGGCAAAGAATTTTGAGGTAATGGATGTATTGAAAATTAAGAAAAAAATATATCATGTAGATTAATGTTGAACTTAGAGTTCTCATCGAATAAAAACTTTGAAATGCTAACCAAATTTTGTTGAAAAAAATACGAATCATGAGGTAATTACACATATTAAGCAAAGTTTGAGCCCTTGTAAAGAATTAAATATGGATTAAATGGAAAAACTAATTGATAAGAAGTCTAATTTGAAGCTTTATAAATACTATATAAAAATCTCAGAATCCTCAAATTACTTATGACCGTACAATTCCTTATTGAAATTCGGTTACTACCACTAAAATATCGGATAAAAATCCATCTCTCGCTTTTCTATCCTTCTATGACTGACATTGTCTCTCTGCTTCGGTAGTCGCGTGCCGTTCCATTGTTGATACAACGCTCGCCGGTCTCGGCGGTCTCTCAGTTCAGTACTGACGAAGCTTATAGAGTAGTACGTGAACCAAAATCCGCTTGGACCGCTTGGCTACCTACATGTTGCGGAGCTTTCATATTTCCAATAAAATTTTCGTTATGTGAACTTAAACGTGAGGACGTAGGGAAACAAAAAAATATACAAAGCATAATTGTGCAAGGTCGAATTTGGTAGATGCCCCTTGTCCGGTTTTTTATCCCAACACCCTGTTATTTTATTGTAATGTATTATTTGCAGGTTCGGCTCTGCACGGTAAATCCGAAAATTTTTATAGCTCTATAGCATCTGAAGTCAAGTCAAGTCAAGTCAGTTTCTTGAATCGTGAAAAGAACTATACTTCATTTTATATCAATGTAAGTTTGACAGACAAATGGATTTGTGATAATAAAACTGGAACGTAACAAGAATCAACAGGACAAAATGCTATTTTAAAGTTTTAAACTTTCATTGGCGTACAGACTTGAATATCCATAAGTCAGTAATTTTGGTTCAATGACCTATCACAATTAACACCTAATTATATATAAATTCACTCACCAATGAATAAAATGGTTATATATAAAACGAAGACGTAATTATTCATAGTGATTAGATATTTACGGT
>CAJUYG010005700.1:0-13401 GCA_910591675.1 Galerucella calmariensis
TTTTTTTATGTTAATTTTTGCATTAAATTTAAAAACAATAACATTTTTGAATAGAGAATGAAGAGACCTTTCAAATGATATATCACAAGCCTATACTTCCCATTTAAAAAATTGGGGGTTGTACCTGTCATTCTAAGGGGGTTGAAGGTAGGGGTTGCATTTTCACGTTAAAGAATGTCAAGTTATAATTTAAATTTGACGTGTTTCGGGACTTTTTATAAACATGTACAGTAACCGAAATAATGAATTTATTCCATTTGGCTTTTACACACTGTATATATATATATATATATATATATATATATGTATATCAATAGATTCGCATAATTGTTTAAGTAAATCAATACTTATAAGTCCATTATATTTTTTACTAAAATTAAAAAGGTGAAATTTGTGCTTTTCCTTGACTTTAAAAATGCCAAAAAGTTGAATTTCCATGACTTCATTATGAAAACTGATACTGTGAGATGTTTGAATACTAAAATTTTCGTGAAAAATGTAATTTCTTTAAAATTTATATGCTAATTTTGGATCGATTAAACTTCTACTACTGCCGGTATCTATCAAAAAATTTGCTTTTAACTCGGGAATAAAAATGTAAGGAAAATTGGATTTTAGTAAGTTGATATTTATCACGTTATCTCCTTGTCTTTCGCGCCCACGCGAGAATTTATATCCGTGTTATCAAAGTTGTACGTTGCATTTTGTGTGAGACCGCGAGAGTGTATAACAGGTGTACTTATGTAATTCTCTTGTTCTAGATAAGCATTCCGAATATCAGTTTCTTGATAATTTTGAGTGTGAGAATCGCTGCAGTTATTATTTTGTAAGAATTAATTATTAGCAGAATTTAAATTTTCAGGATATTCAAATTCTTCTGAAAATTCAGATAAATGATTATATCTGATACGTGTGTTACCAGAAAATGTATCCATTGGTTACGGAATCTACCTATTTCTATTATTATTGAAATTTCTAGATACTTGGGTATTTTTACCGAAACTATTTGGGTGTGGGTTATGATTTTGTAAATTAGTATTTGGATGTGATTGTTACAATTTACCTATTTGTCTATCAAATTTACAACACGGATGTTTCAGATATCGGTCCTTCAGTTAATAGTTTACGGTTGATAACAGATGAAACAGGATTTGAATCCTCTAGTCTATTAATACTCTGTGGTCCTTTTATTTCTGAATCTACAGGGATGAGCAAGATAAAGGGGAAAAATATAGTAACGGACGAAACAGTCGCGGCCGGTCAGTTTATCAAATACACCTTAAATTGGCCGGGTAACCGAACAAGTTGTGGCTAAGACTCTTGCAAGTTCGGGAAACCCTTTGGATTCAAATAAGGAGACACGGAAACCTACTGAAATGCGATAATAATGAAATATATGATCCACACAACGGTGAACGTCTAAATCTGCCGGGTAATTGAACGAGTTATGGCTAAGCCTCTTGCAAGTTCAAGGAACCCTTAGGATTCAACGGAGACACGGGAAGCTACTAATGGAATGTACTGAGCCACGGAACGAACGTCTAAATCTGCCGGGTAATTGAACTAGTTGTGGCTGATCCTCTTGCAAGTTTTAAAAACCCTTCGGATTCAATGAAAACACGGGGAGCTACTAATAAAATATATTGAACCACGGAACGAACGTCTAAATCTTCCGGGTAATTGAACGAGTTGTGGCTAAGCCTCTTGCAAGTTCAAGAAACCCTCCGGATTCAATAGACACGGGAAGCTTCTAATGATACGGTACTAAAGTAGAGTGCTAAGCGAACGGTTCAAATCTGCCGGTTAATCGAACAAGTTGTGGCTAAGCCTCTTGCAAGTTCGAGGTACCCTTTGGATTCAAAGGAAATATTAAGAAAACTACTATTCAGACAATGGAAGAAATAACTTGGCCTACGAGGTGACGAAAGAACGGTTTAAATCTGCCGGTTAATCGAACAAGTTGTGGCTAAGCCTCTTGCAAGTTCGAGGTACCCTTTGGATTTAAAGTAAATATTAAGAAAACTATTGTTAAGGCAATGAAAGAAATAACTTGGACCACGAGGTGACGTAAGAACGGTTTAAATCTGCCGGTTAATCGAACAAGTTGTGGCTAAGCCTCTTGCAGGTTCGAGGTACCCTTTCGAATTAAAGGAAATATTAAGAAAAAAAAAATTGGAACTGAAATTCAAGAGGAGATAAAAAAAGTAACTTATTATCAACGCACAGAGTGATAATAACATTCGGAAATAAAACTGAAATATCACAATCCTAAGCAATATCAAATAAATATAAATGTCCTGTGAAGAAAACACATAAAATCGTAATCTCAATGTGGAAATATTCAATCCTAATTAATTTGTATATGTAATAAGAATACCAATTTTTTAGAATAAATCAACTTTCATCAAGTAAGTATTGAAGTATTAAGTTATTATAAAAAAACTCCACTCGTCAAGAGGTTAAATTCAAAATCGGATATAAAGAAAATAAACTTCTTTACTATTAACGAATAAATTTCCCAAAACATATCCCACTAATTCAATAGTGCCGGCTGTAATAAAAAAAACTGAACAAAGTAAAATTTTCTCACAACAAAAGCAAGAGGTTCGGAAATTAAAAAAAAATCTAACTAACTCTAAGTTACAGAGGTACGAAAATTTTAGGATCAACGGTGATTCTTAAAATATCTCGGTATATTCAAAAATTGTTAAAATAAAACTTTTAATAAAAAACAAACAAAACAAAACTAATGCTGTACATAGTATCCATAAATAAAAAAAACAACAAATTGAAACTAATTCTTCACATAGTACATATGAATAACAAAACACATCTTCAAATCAATTTTTCCTCCTCCTTTCTCTCCCTCCTTGGCGGTCGGGTGCTGACCTTAGCAATTTTTGAATGTTAACCTCTATTTCTAGTGATGTATTAACTCCTCCCACTAATCGATTTTTTCCTGTAACATTTAAAATATATTTCATAAAAAGTATATTATTTGATACCTAAATAACTATTTGACAATTGTAACTTTTGGTTGTTACAGTATTACTCACATAATATAATGTCAATATGAATCATTTAAAACTTAATACTAATACAAATCCAATTACCAATTATCAGATCAATGACTTTCTTGTATTCTTTAAATGCTGGCCTGTTGTTTCTTCCCGACCAGTTCATAGTGAGCGCCAAATCATGGCTTATTATTTTCTGCAAAAGCCTTCTTACGGTTTCAGGGCCATCCATACCACCGATAACTGTCATCCAATTGCTCTAAAATAATAATAATAATAATAATAATGTGTTAGTAGGGACAATCGTATGGCAGTGTGCAAGCTTTTTTATACAGCTCAGGTTGCAAAGAAAAATATAGACCATTCCAGAATAATGTCACTGGCAGGTTGGCCATATTGCTGTGGGTCCTCATGCCATATTCTAGTTAGTTTGGTTAGTTTTCATAATTTGCAGGTAAACAACAAATGACAGCTAGACTTCAATTAGTAATCAGTTCTGACAACCAACTGACTTACGCCACAGCCAAAACACACAAACACTTCAACTCCAGTTGATCGCGGGACCCAGCCCAATATGGCCGACCTGTCAGTCAGCTGTTCTGGAATAATTTATTACATTTTTTTTAGTAGATCTACATTATAAATAACATATTTGTATATGTACATATTTGAAAGTTTTCATTATATATTTTTTGTTAAGTAAATAGATTTTTAACATGCAATGGTGAATTTGAAATGTAGATAAATTTAGGTATGTATTTTAAACTTACAAATTCAGAAAATGTTGTTTTATCTTTAAGTTTACTATTCAATGTTATTAATGCTTCAACATTATTAAGGGGTAATTGTGATTCCAATTCACTTTCAACTTTTTCGGCTTCTGGTTGAGTTTGATTTTGATGATTTTGATTTTGAGTTAATTGTATGAGAAATTCCATGTCTCTTTTCAAAATTTCTATTTTAGTACAATTCCTTTTGACCAATCCTAAAATGAATAAATACGTAAAAAAGTATATGTATACAAGAAAATACATTTTAAAAATAATAATGCCCAAAAAAATTGTGTGATTGCAGATAACGCTTACTATTAAAAATTATTATTCTTAAAATATCTAATACATTTTTAATTCAATATTCTTACCTTCAATCCTTGTTACACATTCAAACATTTTTTGAAAAGTGTATACAGGTTCACTACATATAGTCTTTTCAAAATCTGAAGTTGCATCAGCATTATCAATAGGTTCATCCAAAGCTATTGGAACTTTATTTCTATAGTTTCTGTGTTTTACCTTTAAGGTGGGAACTGTTGGGGCTTCATTATAATTATCACTGTCACTTGAAGACTGATACCTACGATGACTTTTTCTTTTATCTGGTCTGGCATCATCTGAAGCTGAGGCTGACAAACTGCTGTTGTCTTCCAGGATCTTTAATTTCGACAAAGCTTTGTCAGAATTATCTGGAAAATAATCATTGAAATAAAACTAAGAAATAAGTTTTTCATTTAATTTTAATTATAATATTTTCTGCAGATAGATATTTGAAAAAGATAAAATTTAACTTTTGCATTATAAGTAAATTTCGAAAAGTTTTATTAAATATAACTTGCAATGAATACATACTTGTTTTGTACTTAATAGTTATTCTGCAATACTTTGAATTTCTTTTATCACATTCAATTTTTTCATTCACAGCTTTCCAAATTTCTTTATCAGTTTTCTAATTAGTCGGCCATAAGCATGATGTTTTATTATTTGCATCAATAATTAACCATGTAAATGGCACAACAGCCATAGGCACTATACCATTTTTAGCCTCATCGGGAAATTCCACAACATAGAAATCTCTGAAAAAACAGTACCAATTATGCATTTTTGCAAACCTTGTTACTGCCAAAGACCCAAGTGGTTGACAGATTTTTTTATCAAAAAGAGTTTGAGTAACATAAACATTAAACATGCTCAAGTAATAGACAAATAAAATACCTGGCTAGTCATAATAAATGTAATAGAGGAGAAAATATTGGCTGGTTATTTCTAGGTAATACTAATCCCTTATAACACACATCATTAGCAGTAAATTCTAAATAAATATCTTCATTGGATTCAATCACAAATATAGATAACATTGTAGAATCAGTGGGATATTGGGAAAAAGGCTCAACAATTATATATTTTTTTCCTATTATGTATAGTTGACCTTTTTTCTTTATGAAATATAAGCATTCAGCTATTTGTTGGGATTTTAACATAACCATATTATCAGCTTTGTTTTGGCTCAGCATAAATTTTTTTTCAGGAAAATAATTTTTTTTATAAAATGGTTAGTTTTTATATTTTCTAAGAAGCTCATGTTCATATTCAGTATCTTCAATGGTAATTTCTCTTCCTATTATGGAAACTTTTGTATCTTTTGGTGAAAGTGTTACTTCATTTTCCATTTTCTTAATTCTCCCAATTATTTGTTGTAAGGGTTGGTTTGGTTTTCTCCATGCCTTCTTTAACTTTTGAAGGTGGTTTTCAAATGGAAAACAACTCACAGATTCTAGATTTGTAAATGTTTTTGCTTCATCTGCAAGGTGAATTAAAGCATGTGTATTGTAAGTACATATTTCTTTTCCATAATAACAATTTGCATATCTAATAAAAATTATCAGTAAAGATTTAGCATAGTCACTGAAATGTTCATTAAGATTTCCAACCAAAAGAATATTAATTGCATATTTTAATAGTAAAAAATGTGAGTAAATATGGTATGGCAGAAGATCTTTCAATAAAACTGGACCAATATATAGAAGAAAATTTCGAAATTCTGTGGCTTTCCATCTCTCAATTTCAGTTATACTTCTGGGTTTTCTGTTAAATTCAGTAGGCCAATATATTTTGAAATGTGCAATGCCTCTATCAAAATGTTGTTTATCCAGCCAATATAATCTACTTCCATTTCTCCACAGAAACAGAAGCTTTCGTAGTACACCCAGGCATACACAGTGCATATAATCTATAGGAAACATTGTTATCATATCAATTGGTAAACTTTCCAAAGGAGATGATGTATCCTGATGATGCTGTTTATCTAATTTTAATTTGAAACTCTCATTTGTTGTATTTTTTGCATGTAAGTCAAGATAGAGCATCCTTCGATTCTCATACTTTCCCAATACCTCACACTTATCACAACCACGGTAACTGTTATGGCCCTTTATACTTTTCACATATGAACGAGCTGGAGTATCACAACAAAATGAACGAGGAATTATTGTGTATTCATTTGAGTTTATTGTAATTTTATTTTGTATTAGTCCAGAAAGCTCTTGAACAAAATCATTTGAAAAATCTCTCAAAGGGGGCTTGCCTTTGCCACAATAAATTGCAACAGTAAAAACTATTGCCTCTGGAACATTTATTTTACGCAGTATGGGCCAAAATGACACATTACTGCTTTTATATAGAGGCAATCCATCAATTCCAAAATCTAGATGAAAACTAGAACCAGAAAAATTTTTTCCATACATTTTCAAGTTATGTTCCAACCCAAAATAATAAAACTCCCCATCTCCCATTTTTATTACATTAACTTGAGCTGGGGTTCCTAATAAGGTTCTTGAATCAAGAGGTAATCCTGTTAAATCTGGATTTGTAGCAAGAAATGCTAACAATTCATTCAATGACTTATGAGTTGTATTGTTTTGAATGGCCCAAGTTTTTAAAAACATCTTGGCATCCTTGATACAATTTTTTATATTGTTTACATCATTGTTAAAATTTGATTCTTCCCACCAACCATTTGATGATGAACTGCTGATATCTGTTACTTTAATTTCTGATATCCAATCATCACTTTCAAAGTTTTCAACCTTAAAATCAGAAGCAGAACTATCGGGTGCATAGTTATTTGAGTTTGAGGAAGTTATTTCCACATCAAAAATCTCATTGGAAGCTTTATTGTTGATATTTAAAATGGTTTTCTCAGAGTTTATTACAGCAATATCTCTTCTTAGATAATCGTTATTAATTTTTGTATCTAAATCAGTTTGTGTTAGGAACTGTTTAATTTGTTTTCTGATTTTTCTGTGAGCTGCACTGGAATTATATTTTTTTATTTTTCTATTCATCCTTCCAAGTCTTTCATAGATTTTACCATATATTCAGAAACTGGAAGTTGGGGTGGGCTACTTATAAATCGTGCAAAAAATGATAATTGTCGGCTTTTGTAACGGAAATAACTAGGTTATTGGGTTTTCCCGCGATAACCAACAAAAATCAAAATGATGTAAATAAGATCAAGAAAAGAACCTGGATTTGGGATATACAATGATTTACGATATTCAGCAATGAAATGGACTACACTAAAATAGTTTAGGTTAAAACATTCACTGCAAGAGTTGAGTACCTAAGAGCTCAAATTCAAGAATCTGCTACATCTACGAAACAAAATATAGCGGTGTGAAGACAGCAGCAAGACTTGGTAGCCTAAAGTTCCGACCGCACCCGATCGTTCAGCGGCGTGCGTACTTAAAACAATGGTGAATGATATATACATGCATACTGAAGGAAATATTTAATTTCACTTAACTAATAGATAGATGGTTTATCTTATTTCAATTGTTATTTCTCGAAATCCATCTAAAAAGTACTATTTTATTGATAAAGCCGTGACAATATGAAAATCAAAAATAAGAGATGATACGATTGTTTTCGCAAACGACAATAAAAGACAAAAATTGTTCGTAGGTCAAAAGGATAACTTTTAATGTATACCTAAGAGGTGATTTACGAAAATATTTTCAACTTCAAGGGACTGCAGGGTCGTATTACGCAAAATAGGAAATTTAAAAAATGTCATTTTTCATTAATTTTGCAAACGGCTGCCAATATAAAATATGCTCAGACAGCTCACTTTCGATGTATACTAACGTGTTTTAGTGAAATAATTCCTTGCTCGAGGAAATAGCGGGGTCGTATTACGCAAAATAGGAAATTTAAAAAATGTAATTTTTCATTAATTTTGCAAACGACTGCCAATATAAAATATGGTCAGGCAGCTTTCTTTCCATGTATACTAACGTGTTTTGGTGAAATAATTCCTTGCTCGAGTAAATAGCAGGGTCGTATTACGCAAAATAGGAAATTTAGAAAATGTCATTTTTCATTTTTCGGCGTCGGCAATTCTCAGTGAATAGGAGCGACTGGGGGAAATTGTCCAATTTCCTCCACAAACTCAATACAACTACTTATTGCATTGCAAGAATTCCATTAAGAAGCAGTTCTCCTCAACGTAACACTAAATTCTCAACTGAAACTGATACAATTCCAATCCTCTGTAAGTTCCTTGTCGCATTGCTTATTTTTTTCTCTCTCATTTTTTGGGGAATCAAATCACAATAATGTTTTTTATTTTTTATTTCGACGTTTCGTCAAGATTCCTAAAAAATAAGAGAAAAAAAAATTCCAATCCATGGCGTAGGTAATAAAATATTTGTATATTAACTTTTATTCATACAAACCAAAGGGTTTATTACGTGAATAAATAAGAAAATTACTGCAATAATACAATATATCTATAATTCATTATATACCTTTATGATAAGAATAAAAAGTATTTAATATACTAGTTACTTTTCGCAAAAAAAGTAAAGGAGCTAAGATACAGTAACTTGGATACTGACAGATCTGGCTAGTATCAAAATATCCTATAAAGCAAACATTATCTTCATCGGCACCTACTAGATTTTCCTGTAGAAAAAGGGACTCGTCAACATAAAGTAAACTCAAAGATTGAATATCTATAGCACCAAAAATTTGTAGGTAAGTATTGGTAATTTTACTTCAACTAACTAGAGCTAGTGAGTTTGTACAATGAGTTGCTTATTTTAAAATATTAATTTTTTTAAAATGACTTACTTTTCCCACACCATGACTTTTTTGGGTACATTTTTAGTCTCTATCGGCTCTCACCACTTTATATGTATACATTAACAATTTCCTTATCATTAGCAATGTACCTAATTAATTTCAGTACTACATACACTGAAAATTATATTATATGAGAATCCTAATAAATTGCACCACTCTGTCCTATCGCCGGCGCGCTAGCTCATGGTAAAGCGTTACACAGTGGAAAGAAAATGTTTTTTTTTTATAACTTTTTTTGAAAGTATTTCTATCTTTTTTTCTACATTGATTATTAATTTTTGTCAGTCAAATAGTTTCGCTGTAAGTGCAAGTGTTTGAATTATACTCGGAAGGTGTCAGGTGAGCTGTATCAGATAATTTATTTAATTTGAAATATTATTTCAGTTTTATTGGCGTATTAATATATTTACATAGGTACCAAATATTTTTCTTCAAATTACCTACTATGGAAAACGTTGAAAATTTTTCATTGTTGAAAAAAATTGTAGAAATTATTTTATCGTTTGATAGTCATTGTACATATCAATCACTTTTTACTTTGAAGCCAGATCACCAAATTTTCAGCTTTGTCAAAATATCAGACATAGAACTTTAAAATTTCCAAGTCAAGTGTATCGGAGAGTTCACGCAAATAAAGCCAGTATTGAAAAGGTATTTGCTTCCATTAAAGGTGAAGTTTGCCAAATAGATAAAAAAACAAAAATATTTGAAATGAATGACGATCATGTAGGTAAATGCGGACAATATCAAATTGTTTGAGAACACTGTTGATTGTACGGAAAAGTTAGAATCAAATCAGTATGCTGTTTGCTCTACTCCGATAAACACGTATTTACTTCCCACAAAAAAGCTCGTTTTGATATTAGTACAATTATTGTAGAAACAGATAACATGCAGAATGAACTTTCTGAAGAAGTAAAAATTATTGCGGAACACAAACATGAAGTGACTCTTGAAACTTTTGATATTCCAAAATGTTTTTTGAACTTGTCTGAAATAGGAGATGATTATATATAGTCATTCCAAAAAATGCTTGTAACGTTGATGACTTACCACTAAGTTCATATAAACAATGCACTATTTTGGAAGGCACTTTTCAAATAGAAAGTAATATAAGAAATCACATAATTCGAGAATATTATCCGTTTTATTTTCGTAACCGCCTAAGTAGATTTGTGAACAACGTTTGTACGATAATAATAAAATTTACAAAATATCTGAAAAACGGAACTTTTGAATTTTTGCTTTGTGTAAAAATAATAATTACAAATGTAAAAAATTTGTTATTAGCGTAAGAGGCAATGGTGTCAGTGTTCATACGAATTCCGTCAACTTTTGTCATCCGAACAAAATTACTGGTAGTGTTAAGGGAGTGGAGCGGACTCTCGTAAAAAATCAGATATTGCATAAGAAGCCATCAGAGTTTAAAAGAAAATCAATATTAAGTGCTAAAAATGATATTGTACAATGTGGTAACTTACAGGGAATAAAATCTGACAGTACCGTTAGAAAAATTCAATCGGAATCTGAATCGCAGCTAGACAGACATAGACACGACCTATTAGATTTAATTGAAATGCAGGAAGATCATAACGAATATATCAAACAAGTATCTATACCATTCAACGTAAAGATTTTTAGTAAAGAACAATTTGAAGTTCTTGATAAAAGTGGGTCTAATTACAATTTACCGACAATATTTCTCGACGCAACGGGTGGTATAGTTAGAAAACCGACGTTACGTACAAAACGTGTATATTTGTACTCTGCTGTTTTACCCATCCGTACCGGCCGTATATTTCCTATTTTTGAAATGGTTTCGGGTACTCATTATTCGAAAACAATATTTTCAATTTTTCATGATTTTTGAACTTTTTGCGAAGAACAAAATAAATGGCCTGCGTTTGGATCGGTAGTTACAGATTTTAGTTTTGCAAACATTCACGCAATTATAAAAGCATGCAATCGATTGACCCTACTTGATTATTTAACTGTAACATACAAAGTTGTATGTGGAGTCACTGAGATTCTGGATGAATTAGTTACAATTCATTTATGTTGCGCTCATTTGATAAAAACCTTTAGTAAAGACATTAATTAATGTTTTACTGAGGACGAAGCTAGAAGTTTTTATAAAGACATAATGGCTTGCGTTATTAATTTAGAATTTTTGGAAGAAATTGATGACTGCTTCAAGAGCATAACAATCCTTTTATTGAGTCCGGTATTGAATGAGACGGTTGATGAAAATCTGAAAAAGTTATTAAAGGTAAATGATAGTAAGGTTTTGGGAATCGATTTGAAAGAGTGCATTACTAGTAGTGATGAGGATGACTGTCAAATTAATGATAAATCCGGGGGTTTACCTGAAATGAGTATTTTTTATGGTCACTTCAAAAGATTATTTCAGAGGTTGCATGCTGAACACCAATTTCCTGGTGCAACAACCGAAATCAATAATAAATACTGTTTAGACCTCTAAACTGTTTCACTATTATTCAATGTAATTATTTGTATACCCGCCTATGTGCGAATTTATTTTGACCACCCTGCGAGCAATTGTACACGCATGCTCGCTGGACGCGAGCTTGGTGCCCATTTTCACGGTACCGGCTTAATTTCTCACATTCTCACCAGTACTTATTGAGACTCCGTGCAACAAGCATGTATACTATTTAAGCTACAATTGATAGTATATAACATCATAAAATCACTGTATTACTTAATACTGTATTCATAAAGTCAAAATCTCTGTTTTTACCCTTCATATACTGTGTTGAATAAATATTCTATTTTTGTGACTGTGTGGAACATTATTTTATCATCCAAAAACACCAGCGATCTATCGAAGGAAAATCATTAAGTTCAGGAGAGTGAATCAAATTTATACATCTACAAGTACACATGCATGGTCGTTTCAATTTTATTCAACATCAGTGAAAATATTTTGGTAAAATAACTATTTCAATTTCAAAAGAATTCATCCACCTGTAAGTACAATTTACTTATTATATATGTGCTAAATTTAAAGCACAACTTTCAACGTTCATCTGATGAAACAATTGCCGGCAGTCCAAAGCTAAACCACGAGGTCAAATTTGTTGTTTCCACTGTTTCCAGGCGCCAGCGGGGCGGCGATAGGCACACCTGAAGCTCGAAGCGTTTTATAAAAAAGTGTTTTGGTTTTTTTTTCCTTTGTTTAATTGTTACAATTGTTGCCGATTTGTTTGTCTGCTGATTGAAGGAAAGCTGTAAACTTACATTGGCTTTATGAAATTTTTTATTTTATTTAGTTTTGAACATATTCAATTAATAATATTAGGTTATTTGTAACTTTATTTTGCATTTTTGCAATCAATTTCTGCTACTACACTTTGTGTAATTTAGTTGTCAAGGCGGTGTCTTGACAAAAATCATTCATATTTTATTACATTTTCACTGCACCGTGTGCATAACATACGTTAGGTATTTCAATCACACTTTGTGTAATAGGTATTTACTATTTACTACATTGTAAAAATTACACGTTGAGCAAAACACCTATAGGGTACATTTTCAGTTGCACTTTGTGTGACATTTACAAAGCTACACTGCAAAAATTATTGATAAAACTATTTCATTGTACAACTGTACTTATTAACTGAATTTCAGCTTGATCGGCGTAGGTCGTATACAGGGTATACTCTTGAGTTTCCCAACATTTTTAAAATTTACTTGTATTTTTAAATTTTTTCCTTGCATTGGAAACATTTTCAAATTTAATTCAAATCATTCAATTCTTTTGTTTTATAATTCGTTTTCTTGGTGGTAAAAATGGCTTCTAACGATGAAGCAGCACCAGAAAAATCTTCATTCGTTACTGATAATAAAAAAAACTTATACCATATCAGAGACAAAGTATTCGAAGCTCTCGCACGTTTTACAAAATTTGTCGATGCATTTATCGACGAGAAACAAATTTATCAATTGCAAGCCAGGTTAGAGAAGGTTCAAATTTTGTGGAACGAATTTTCAAATGTGCAAGCAGAATTGGAATTAACAGATACAATGATTGATCATTCACAATTTCGTATTGATTTTGAAGAAGAATTTTTTGATTCCACAGGTTTAGCTAAATGTCTAATAGACAAACATTTTTACAAGCCATCTGATCATCAGCATTTATCAAGTAACATTGATTCAAACAAAAACACAAATTTACCAAAAATCAAATTACCTGAATTTTCAGGATCGTATGATGAATGGCTGCAATTTGCAGACACTTACAATTCTCTAATTCATAAAAACAAACACATAAATAACATTGAAAAATTCTGGTATTTAAAGTCTTGTCTCAAGGGAGATGCTGTGAAGGTTCTTAGTGCATTAGAAGTATCGGATGTAAATTATGAAAAAGCTTGGCAGCTTTTATGCCAACGATACGAAAACAAAAGAGTTATTATTCAATCCCATTTAAGGTCAATATT
>CAJUYG010005701.1:0-13401 GCA_910591675.1 Galerucella calmariensis
AACGTACCGTTATAAATATATTGTTTTGAAATACTTAATATTAGAAATTATCGTTATGAAAAGTATCAATACTAAAGATTTCGATATTTTATCGATACGATATATTTCAGAAACAAATTTCCTGAACAAAATACACAGATTTAAAAGTTTATTTCATATTGTACCCCCATCTCTAGTCGTGAATTATGGTTCATAATACACTCCAGTGTATTATGAACCATAATTCACTCTAGTAGATATATGGGTACCATATACCTTTTGTTAGGAGGTAAAATATCGACTTATTATTAGGTGGTCGTCGACAAAAGATTATAATCGCATTGATATGAAAGCTCTATTGAGCTAGATATAATCCCTAGGGATTGAATGGCCACGATGATGATGATAATAAATAGTGAATCCAGGATTCATCACCACTGACAATACTGTAGATGTTTGTTAAGTTCTTTGACACCAATTGGTTTAATGGCTTTCTGCTTTTCCAGTATCCACTAAGAAATTCAGTCAGGTATTTGTAAAAATGTTGGTGAAGAAAGGCTAGATTTACGTATATATTTTTAAAAGAGCCCAATACGAGTCCAAGAAAGTGCTTCAATAGAACTGGATGAAATGTTATTAATTCACATTTTATCGAGAATATAAATAACTCTGGATAGATTTCAAGATTTTGACAATTTTTTTGCAGTAACCTCAAAATATTGTGGATAGTCCATTTAACGTTTTTTTCATTTTTGACCGATAACTACTAAAATTTCATGAAACTGAATAATTTTCAATATTGGTAGCTGGGAGAAAAATATAAAAAATATTGTAGTTCGAATTTTCAAAGTAATTAACGGAAAGCCAACCAGCCAACCCTGTAGCTTCGCAACGGTAACGAATCACGTTGAACGTCAAAAACGTACAATCATATTCCAAAGTGTAGCATGTAGTTTCAACCACCGTTTTCCGCGAATCCCTTCATTTTATTTGTGAGAACCCCAAAGATAAATATACATAAATGCACAATTTCACGTCGATAACAAAAATCTTTAATTCTTTCTTCAAAGTTAATTGACTCTAATTCCTGATTTTTAACTCAAAGACTCGAGTTCCGTATTCCATGCTCCAAAGAATATGAATATGAATTTGTGAATCGCTGATTACAAGTAAAAAATTCGTTTTTGTGAGCGTCAACTTTTGTTCCACAAACCCCACGGTAATAATAAAGAATACTAATTTTTTATTCACATCAGCTATACGATTTGTTGACAAAAAATGTTCCTTGTCTTCAAAATTAATTATCAACTTGCTCTTCAAAAGTTCTATATGTTTTTTGTGAACAAATTTTTCATTATTTTTTGGATTAAAAACAATGTTGAAATTGGAGAAAGTTCACCTGCATTGAATGGGATACATACAGAGTGTTTCATAGTTAAACCACCATGGGTTAACTACAAATAGAGGACACTTTGGTGGTTCCAAATAGCCTTGGTTAATTGGTCTCACATAATTATTAACAGAAATACAGGGTGTTTCATTCATTTAGTCCAATGCTTTTGAAGGCCATAACTCTACAACCACCCTATATATTTCTTTCTTGGTGTAATAAAAATAATTGTAATCCAGGCCTGGTCTGAGAAAAAATTTGCAAAATTCGATAATCTCCAAAACACCACCCTGTATATCAGAATTTTTGAAATCCAATAGATTATTCGATTATTCGTTTCACTGCTTAACTTTAATGTCAAAGTTATTTAAATTTATCATTGACATTTTTGTACGTAATAACTTTAGAACCACCCTATAGATTTCTCTCATTTTTGGTAGGTGTAAGTTACATAAGCATCAAAATCTCATCATGTAACAAAAACAGTCATAATCTAGGTTCGGGATAAGAAAAAAAATATTCCATCAAGATTTTTATAAATCAATAGTTTATTCCAAAAGAAAAGAAAAAATTTAGTAAAATATTCAAGTCAAAATCATTAACAATTATCAAGTAGATCTAATATTCTGAAGAAACAAAAAAATTATCAAATAGGCGTAGACTGTTGAAGTACGGAAAACTTTGACAGTTCGTTTTGTTATGGTGGTTAATCTCTAATAATGAAGTCTTCAATGTCTGAATCAAAAAGCATTTCTAGACATGAATAATGCTTTTGACATGCTTGAGCAAACCATGGCGCTGGTACTGGTGAAAACGGACCTATTCTAGCTAGCTAAAGAAGGCTCTTAAAGAGCCTCCACAGATCCGGAACTGTTTTGTAGAATCACAAAGGATTAGGTACATAAAAGAGGAAGTGGGGAACTGGCTAGTTGAGGAGAACCAACTAAAATGGAGGCTGACACAATGACATCTCCATATTAAGCGTTTACTGAATAAGTTAGACAAGAAACTCTCGTCCAGGCTGTTGAAACTGGATAAAAGAAATTTGGAGAAAGTTACCGACCCGGTGGCTGGACACTGTAACTTGAGGAAGCATCTGCACAAGATGGGCAAAGGTAATGAACCTATGTGCAAAAAATGTGAACTTTACGATGAAACACCTTCTCACATACTCTGCTTCTGTGAGAACTTGCAAGGACTCAGACGGAAGCACTTTGGAGTGGAAATAACACAACCATCACAACTCCTGAAGATCCCTTCAGATAAACTGGTAGCATATATAGGAGACACGAAGCTTCTGGAATGAAAGTACTCAGGTAGATAATATGGGTAATGGTACAAAGATTCAGCTCCAGTGCCTGGGCTGTTGAGCCCAACCCAAGTGTATGTATAAATGAACGGTAAAAACGGACCTATAAAGAAAATACGCTCCAGCCTTGAACGATATACGTCTATATTTCAAGCAGAAACAATATCCGCTCTACCCGGTAGTGATGAAAACGTCAGAAAAACATAAGTACCTAAATGATAATTGAAATATTCAGCCAGGATCTGCCTGAAGCTATCAGCTTCACGACCACTAAGTATATAGGTACTGATAAAAAGCTATGAAGAATCGTTCAAAAGGCTGGCAAAAGAGAACAGTGTCTCTAATATGGGTACCAGGGTGTCGTAGGTAATGAGTTGGTGGACCAGTTTGCTGAAGACGGCTCTAAAGATACGGAGCTGTTGTGAACTCTGTGAAATTATAAGAGGGCAATTTCGAGACTGGTTAGGCAAATCTCAAATGGAGGTTAACAGGTTATACAGAGAGTTTACTGATCAAGGTACAGTAGAAAAAATTGACCTTTACCCTGACGTCATACCTACTTACCTCGCGAAATCAATCAATGAGTCAAAAATGGCTACAATTCCTTTGTCGTGTGCGTTAATACGTTGACTGCTTGTTCAGCCACCGTCCAAGAAGTGAGGTTAAGTTGGGAATATTCATTAAATGCGAAACAGAAAATTCTGTACTTATCGTGAAATAAAAATAATAAATTGGAGGTCTTGAAAAAATCCGAATTTATAGAAAAAATTGACCTTTACCCTGACGTCATACCTACTAACCTCGCGAAATCAATCAATGAGTCAAAAATGGCTACAATTACTTTGTCGTGTGTGTTAATACGTTGACTGCTTGTTCAGCCACCGTCCAAGAAGTGAGGTTAAGTTGGAAATATTCATTAAATGCGAAACAGAAAATTCTGTACTTATCGTGAAATAAAAATAATAAATTGGAGGTCTTGAAAAAATCCGAGTTTATAGAATTCATCTGAATGCAAATGATGAAACGATATGAACAAAACTCGATGTATCAAAATAATGACAGTTGTCATAAGAGGTCAAAATAAATTCTTATGAATAAAACCGATTAATCTTTTTTGGTGCTATCTCTTTTCAACATTTGGAAGTAATAATTAGAGTTACATAAGAGCGTATGTCATTGCTTGAAAGACAAGTGTACGTATATTGTATGATGTGTTTTTACTGTCAGTAGAAAAGGATGAGGTATATAAAGTTTGTGTTTACTACTGTTCATTGTTAGTGACGTCAGGGTAAAGGTCAATTTTTTCTACTGTACATAAATAAACTCTCAACTATACCAGGCTACTGAAACTGGGTAATTCCATATTGTTACCATTATTAAACGGTATTGACAACACAATTTAGAAGTTAATGTTAACAGGCTCTGTCCGTTAAGATTTTTTTGAAATCATTTGTAGGTATAATATATCAATAACAATCAAAAAGTTGAGTTCAATTCAATGAAATGAAAATATACGAGATTTGCACTGCACACCACCGAAAACTTTATTGCATAGCAATCCATTCTCGCCTATCCAATATAAATAGGAAAGAAAATCTCTTGCTGTCTTTTCCTGATGCATTCATTTCATTTCACACTCAAGCTTTCAAACATTTTACGATGTGTGAGAGTAGAATTTTTATTTGATTCAATAATACACTGCTCTCCACGATGACCGGCCGTTGAATGTTCCTCAAAAATCTCATTTCTGAAATATTTTATTATTTCTGTTATATCGGGAGCTGATATAAAATTTGGTTATTTCTATATAGCAATTCATTCTTATTGCCTTCTGCTAATGCATCTATTTCATTTTACAACAAGCTCTTAAAAATTCCATAATGTGTAAGACGGAAAATTTTTATTCAATTTTATATTTTTGGAACAGAGGTGGGTGAGATTTTTATGGTGGCCGCTGATGATTTCCCTCTTGAGATTATGGCAACGTTCCAAGGATGAAATTCACAGCACGACTCATAAATTATGGATGAGATTATACAGTGCTATTCGAAAGTCCCCTCCCCCCTCGTATCTTTTGAACGGCCACACTTACATTAATAAAATTTGGAGGGTGAAAATAAAGTGTTGTAAACTTCTCTACGAATGGTGACAGGTGACGTAATAGTAATAGATGACGTCACAGTGCCACTCTGGTCAATAATTTTAAATAGGACCTTATGGCAAGTGATATCTCGTTTAAATGGCATTGACATTGGCTACATAGCCATATTAATTTTGTTTGGGTTTAAACTAATTTTGACGGATAAATTAAATAAATACCAAAACTATTGGAATTCTTTTTTGAATTTAATTAATCGAATATCAACAATGGATTCTTATAGCAAGTGTTCGAAATGTGCTCCGTCTACTTCCTGACAGTAATACATCCTATTAGTAAACTCTTGTCGTACTCGTTCGAATGTGTCAGCTGAAATTGCATTGCATTCTTCAATAATTCTTTCTTCCAAAACGCCAATGCTATCTGGTGCCGTAGTATAGACCTTGGATTTCAAGTAGCCCTATAAAAAAAATCTAATGGTGTCAGATCTGGTGACCGAGGTGGCCATTCTATAGGACCTCGCCGGCCGATCCATCTACCTCGATATTCTTTATCCAGGTAACGTCTTATTGCACCATAATAATGTGCAGGAGCACCATCTTGTTAAAATGTTATTTCCAGATGGCCAAATTCATATGGATGATCTTGAAGAAATTCAAGAATTAATGGCTCAATTACATTTTGTAACATCTCCAGATACACTTCACCGCTTAAATTTGAATTTAGCAAGACAGGACCAACTATGTGGTTCCCCAAAATACCTGCCCAAACATTTTTCTGGAAATTGGGTATGTTGTTCACGAAAGGTGTGAGGATTTGTGTCACTCCAATACCTTACATTTTGTGTATTCACATTTCCATTGAGGCACAAAGTACTTTCGTCACTAAAACAAATTGTTTTTGAGTAATGTGGGTTTTGACTAATTTTATTTGTCATACATTCACAGAATTCGAGTCTTCTGTCGGGGTCGTTATCCGAAAGGTGGTGCACTATTTTTAACTTGTATGGATGGAATTTATTTTTAGCCAACACTCTCTGTGCTGTACTTTTACTTACTTCACAGATAGACGCAACTTTAGTTGAAGAGGAAGTAGGGTTTTTACCATTTCAGCAACTATATCAATTTTTTTCATCACTAAATATTGGTCAACCAGATCGTTTGGTATCTTGAACACTACCTGTTGCTTCAAACTTGTGAAAAAGCTTCCTCAAATAAGTTCTCGAGATAGGGCGATCTGGGTATCTCTCATTAAATAAACGTTCCGCTTCATGGAGATTCTTTCTAGATTCACCAATTATTAAGATAGCGGCTACTTTGTCGACTTGAGTACGTACCATTTTGCCTATGTAAAAATGTAAATAAAAATGTAAATAAAATTAAATATTCAAGCTATTTAGAAAACCTTTGCACTATTGAATCAAAAACGTCAATTTTTTTGACAACTAACCAGAGGCGGACTGAAAAATCTTTAATATTTAAATGTGAAATAATAAGTTTGGTATTTATTCAATTTATCCGTACTATTTAAAATTATTGGCCAGAGTGGCACTGTGACGTCATCTATTACTATTACGTCACCTGTTACTACTCGTAGAGAAGTTTACAACACCTTATTTTCACCCTCCAAATTTTATTATTGTAAGTGTAGCCGTTCAAAAGATACGAGGGGGGGAGGGGAATTTTGAATAGCACTGTATATGTATAAATACAAGGTAATTTTTTTCCGAGAAACATAAGGCATTTTGTATAGTAAAACCGATAAGAATGAAAATTAGAAAATATGAATGGGGCTTCCTACATATAAAACTAAAACTAACCTAAAGCTCATAGACTGGTAGCTATTTTTTATCTATTTCCTGGAGGAATTCGAGGATACCTACAGGCTTGAACCTAGGTGAATATCCCTTTTCTATTCAGTAATCTTTCTGGTGTTGTGGCCTGAAATTCTGAATTACTGTGCAGCTCGCAAGTATGCGGATGGAGAATGTCCCTTTTATGCCACAAAATCTACGTTCTTTTTCCTTCACAATTTTAAGCTTTATTCAGGCGACAATGTCTTGTTAAAATCACTGGTAAATTCCTTGATAAAGTTTTACTTTGACCAAGGCATCCTTTTGAGCGAATTAACTGATCTGGTACACAGACGGATCGAAGGATAAGCTTGCACCGGAGCTGGGAATGTACAGCAAGTCGAGCAAATATAAAGGAATCGTCTCGCTAGGAAAATACGCCACTGTATTTCAAGCAGAGGTCTATACAATACTTGCATGTGCAAGGGCAAGTAACATGAGAGCCCACAACAACAGGCAGATCAGGATCTACAGTGACAGTGAAGCTGCCCTTGAAGCACTTCAGAGCTATAGGGTGACATCTAGGCTAGTATGGGAATGCGGCGAAGAACTTAGAAGACTGGCGACTCGGAACAGTGTAACACTGGAGTGGGTCCCAGGTCACAAAGGAATCGCAGGCAATGAAAAAGCTGACGAACTCGCAAGAGCAGGATCGTCAATTCTGATGAACGAACCCGAACCTGCTGTGGGCATCTCCAGATACTTAACTAGGTCATGGTTGAAAGGGTGGGTGAAAGAACAACACAATAAATACTGGAAGAATACTCCCAGGCAAATGCATGGGAAAAAAATCATGAAAGAACCATCATAAAAAGTAGCGAAAGAACTGCTCTCAATGAGCAGGAACAAACTACGCACCATAACGGAGCTACTTAATTACTTCCCCACAAAGGAGCACCTGAACAAAATAGGGCAGGATAACGGAGAAATTACATGCAGAAGATGCAAAAAGGATACCGAAACAGCTCTGCATATACTATGCAACTGTAAGACGCAGGACCACAGAAGCAGAAACTGTATGGTAGACCCCAAATGACTCCAGAAGACTTCTACAACCAACCAGCAAAGAACCTGTATGAGCTAATACAGGGAACGGATTAGCTGAATAGGCTGTAGTCAGAACACTATGAGTATCCACAATAAGCCCAGGAGGCTGAGGTGGTAACAGTGAAGGGACGGCTCTTTAAAAAAAGGCATCTATTTGATCTCAGCAGGTTGTAGTCACCCAGAAATGTATTTGATAGTCTCTAATATTCCCTATAGTCAGATCTTTTTGTCGGCTTTGCCTATTTCTTCCAAGCTTATTTCTCAAAAAAGTCCCGGCCCCAATGGAATATTGTGTCACAAGGGCAGAAAATGAGCTTCAACAGCACAGGAATATTAAAGCTGATATTTAAGGGCTGCTAAAGTGTTTCCTGCATGAGTGGCACACAACTGTTTTTCGTCTACCGAAAATACCAGAAAATAGGAAAATATAACAAAAAACTTTGACATTCACTGAATAACCTACAAATCACCATACCTCAAATCAATCGCTTGCAAAAAGATGTCTGCGTAAATCAAATTTTATAGAATTGATTCCGATATCAAAGTCGATATTCTAATTTCTAAATGTTAACAAATCGTAAAATAAGAATAATATTTACGGAGGTTGTCTGATTTTATTTATATTTTAAATTTTCTACAGGGTGATTGATTGGTGAGAGAAGGTATCATACAAGATTATAAGAAAATTTCATTCATGGAAATTGTTAGCTTCACGTTCCAAAATAAGTTACCATGTTATAGGGTGTTCTGTAACTCTGTGCCAGATCATAGTAATGGTTTCTCAAACAACCTATATTTCACTTCAAGACTGAAGTCCTCCTAGTGTCCGAGCTGAACATTGAAAAAGTGAAACAATCGGTATTCGAACCTAAGACTCCTCAACTATGAAGCTCTTACGTAACCCCTGCGCTATCATTGAATGTTTTTTTTTCGATATTATAATAGTATATTACGTACTTGTGGGGGAAGGAGCATTTTTCCGTAAGTGCGTGAAATGCACGGGTTACGTATTATGCTTTACCTTCGACCTACTTGTACTTGTATTTCTGTATCTGTAGAGTAGGCAGGGTGAGTGTGTAGGCTCACAGCACTTAGGCCACAATGACATGTGACCCATTGTACATCCTCCCGAGGAGCTGTCCTCCTAGGTCATTGTCCATCCTGTCCTTCTCAGGAAGGTGGACAGGTCACTAGGAGACATCTCCTTTATATCGGCAGGTGTAGGCCAAGAATCACCGAACACACTCTCTTATTGACAATAACTCCGGACACTCGCATGAGATATGCCTGACAGTTTGATCTTCCTGTTCACACATCCTGCATAGAGGTGTGTCCACTAACCCCATAGTATGGAGGTGTTTCCTTAGCTGACAGTGACCAGTCAGAAATCCTACTGTCAAACGTAGGTTTTTCCTGGTCATCGCCAAATATTTCTTCGGCGCCAGCTTTCCAGGGTCGCCCAGGGTGATCCTGGCAAGACTGCATCCTTTGATTCCATCCGAGGCGTCAGCTAAATCTTGGTAGCACTCTAGTACTATCCTCGATATAACACGTTGTCTGTTCAAGGCTAATAGGGCTTGTCTACTATCAGTGCAGATTGTTATGTTTTTTCCAGAAATTCCTCTTCTGGTTAGTTCTTTTGTGGCAATTGAGATACCAGCCAGTTCTGTTTGAACCACGCTGGTATTTTTTCCCATTCCCCACTTAATCTTGAGGCTCAGTGCTTTCGAGTAAACTCCACATCCTGAGCCTTCTTTCATTTTTGAACCATCGGTATAAATGCGTATTGCATTTGCAGCATCTGGCTCTGTGTTCTGTTTCATTTGAATTTTGTAGGGTTTGTTAAACAAAAACCTGGGTTCAATTGCATCGTTGGCTGCCTGCAGCAGAGGTAGCGCAGTGAGCGCTTCCTGCCATAGGCTTAACCTCAATTGGCCCCCTCCTACTTCGGGGGTTTACACCATCCGTGCGCAATCGTACCATGGCCATTAACGCAACCTCCTTGACGTACAGGTCCAGAGGGGTCAGACCTGTAACTTTTTCCATTACTGCGGTTGGTGTTGTTCTCATGGCTCCTGTGATATTTAAACAAGCCATTCGTTGTATTTGATATAATTTTTGGATGTACGTTGCTGGTAGAACCTTCGGTCCCCAAGCAATTGCTCCATACGTTAACATGGGTCTTATTATTGCAGTGAGAATCCAGGTGACCATGCACACGGGGTCACAGACCCCATGTGCGTCCAACTGTTCTCCGATACTGCTTTTAAGCCACATATGCTCTTTTTGCTCTGCTGTGTAGATGCGAGTTCCATGTTAGTTTCCTGTCGAGGGTAATACCAAGGTATTTTACCTCTTCCGGAAAGTTTAGCTTGCTTTTGAAGATTTCGGGAGGTTTCAAACCCGATAAACTTCTTTTCCTGGTGAAAAGGACCATCTCAGTATTTCTGGTATTGATCGACAGTGAGTGTTCCTTACACCATTTTTCAATTAATTTAAGCCCATCCTGCGCTATATCGCACAGTGTGTTCACAAATTTGCCAATCTGCAAGATAACTATGTCATCTGCGTATGCAATTGTGTAGAATCCATTGTTGTTGAGGTGATTAATCAGGGTGTCTAGGACTTTGTTCCACAGAAGGGGTGATAAGACTCCTTCTTGTGGACATCCCCTCATGACCAGTCCTCTTACTGTGATGTCTTCTACATTGATACTTATTGCTCTACTAGAGAGCATCTTGAGTATCCATTCTCCCAGTACCAGAGGTTGTTGTTGGAAAGGTTGTTTTATCAAATGCTCCCTCGATATCTATGAATATACCCAGGGTGGATTCTTTGTTGTCCAATACCAGTATTATTAATAATAAGATTATTAATGTACTTGTATTTATAATCTTATTATTATTAATACTTAAAAAACATCAACAATAGATATTTTTAATAATTTTATTGCATTGCATTGCATTTAATTATGGACAACGCAAGCGAGAAGCATTGCCCACAAGTCGTTGGCGTGAAGCAGAGCTTTTGGAGTGGCTTATTTCGAAAAATATTAAGTTTCCAAAAGATCCACTGAAGAAAGAACTTTACAGAATTGCAAAAATAAACAAGAATAAATACAAAACCTACATTGTAGAAGAAATGGCTTCTTCTCGTGGTATATCAGTTCTTCGACTTTCCCCTTATCATTGTGAACTTAATCCCATAGAATTAATATGGGCTCAGGTAAAGGGGGAAGTTGGAAAAAAAATACTACTTTCAAAATAAACGATGTTGTGAAATTGTTTGAGAGTGCTGTAAGTCATGTTAGTAAGGAAAATTGGACAAACTGTATCGAGCATGTTATCAAAGTAGAGGCAAATATGTTGAAAATTGACAATATTTGTGATGATTTAATCGATCCTATTATTATTAATGTCAACAACGATTCTTCCTCTTCCGAGTCGGATATAGAATAAAATGTGAGTAATAAATAATAAATTCCAGTAATTATTTCTTCTCATTTTTTATTATATTATAATTTAAAACGTATTTTTTTCCCAAAATACACACCACTGCATTGTGTTATTGCTTATCTGCTAATCCTTTAACAATGAAGAAACCCTAAATTTTGCTAAAACTGAAACAAATACGGGGTCGATCTACCTGGTTTTTAGATTTACGGAAGAAATGTAATTTAAAGTAAGAGATTTATCAAAAATTTCATGGTGCTCCCTGTGAAGGTTTTGCATACTTAATTATGGTTTATTACTCCTCGTACTTTCTGTACAGACTATACATAATACTAGTTATTATAATAATTGAACAGCTATTAAATACAAATCATAAATCGCTTCCCTAGCTTGTTCAAGCATAAAAAACAACAGCTACATTATTAGAGGTGCTTGCATGGTGAACTTTCATCTCCATCTCTATTACTTCATTACCAGTGGAAAAGCACATTAAAGAACTAACGTTTAATCATTATTAATAATCAAAAGTCCTTTTTTCAATTATAATCAATACATACTTAGCTCTTTGGGCTTTTTATAGTTAAACGTGGCAATATCGAATGTTTTCAAATAGTAAATTTTGAATAAAATGGCGACGTCTATTTACAGTTGCTAAGATGTTGCTGGGAAGCCGTGCGATTTACTTTACAGGTGTGCGTTTTTTTACATTGA
Source organism: Galerucella calmariensis (assembly GCA_910591675.1). NCBI lineage: Eukaryota > Metazoa > Arthropoda > Insecta > Coleoptera > Chrysomelidae > Galerucella > Galerucella calmariensis. The sequence continues at coordinate 11,839 of CAJUYG010005701.1, forward strand.
TGCCGACTGTTTGTTATTGACTGATTACAGTGGGGGGGTCGTAGGTGAACTACTATCAACGAAACTGCGTCTTGAACAACAATTGTTGTAGTCTGTTATACAGGGTATTTGGAAAGTTATAACTTGAATAGAAGACGAGAACACTAGGAGTGGCTCTGTGAAAAAGTATGGAAATCATTCCCAAACAATTTTTGACCTTTTTCAATAAGCTTGTCACCAAAAATAAACTTCGAAACAAATTCAAATATTGAATGAAATAAATGTCTGAGATCCTTCAATACATCTCAAGTTGTCTTACCAATAGATCGGCCTTGAATACTTGTTCCGAAATGGAATTAAAAGAAAAACGTCCCTAAATCACATAGGTATCAAGATTCTGATAGCCCATCCCTAAAGTTGAAATACGGATTCCCGCTTGCAGGTAAAACTTTTTTCTGTGTGGAACGATTGTAGATAACAAGTTGGGATACCTCTTAGGTCTAACACGGTTATGATACATGAATAATATTTTTAGAAGTTACAGAAGAAACTTATTTGTCTCAATTTATTACCTTCGATTTATAGCTTTGTTTGTTTGGAACTTTTGATATGATAGACATATGGGATTTTCACACTTATAAACGACTTTTCAATACGTATAATAACCTTCAATAATACAGGGTTACCACAAAAGAATCATCTGGTTTGACACAGCTATATAATACGGAAAATAATAACAGATAGAACAATAAATGACATGTCTATAGGCAGCCACAATCTCTAAGTTCAAAACTCGCAGTGTCAGTGGCAAAAGAAATACTGTCGACAAAACCCTTATCGACAATTAAATCAAATAGAAGAGCGATTGTGAGCGGAAAAGGCTCTCGGTGCTCAGAATCCGAGGGGTGCCGATGGCCGAGTGTAGCGGCGAGAAGTTGGATCAGTCCTGTATGAATGACAGTTTTTTATTTTTCATTAGATTCTGCTTCGTTTACCCAGAATTGTTGATTAAGTTTGGGATTCAATTATTCGGGATTAAATTGTCAGAATTGAACGCTCAAAGCGTCAAAAGTTTGGTTTTTCCAAGCCCTTCGGTATCAGAAGTAAATTACTCGACACTAAGCTTATAAGTCTTTATACAGGGTGGGGCAATCTTCTGACATCGGAGGATTGCATCGTTGTGGTAAGAGATAAAACTTCAAAGTTTTGTGTGAGCTGATACAGTTACTGAGGGCACATTTTCAAACTACTTTCGATTTTACAGGGTGTTCCAAAACCACGTAGCAGCACAAACTTACATTTTCCTATAATGAAATGTACTATATTTTGTTCAAGAATCGAAAAGATCTCACCGAGAGCGTCACAAAAATATAGCATCCTGATATATTTTATGGGTGTTTTAAAAAGATATAGCCAATTATTGGCAAAAAAGACCTCCTCTTTAACACTCTGCTAAACAGTAAATCAAAATAAATCAACAGGTCTTTGTATTCAATTGTCATTCACATACTATTGGCTATGCTTAGTATTAATTACTTTTTTTTATCTGTTGCTTCTTCAATACAGGGTGAAACAAAACGCGAA
>CAJUYG010005702.1:0-13400 GCA_910591675.1 Galerucella calmariensis
TTCTTGAGATAACCCCACAGAAAAAAATCTAACGGCGTAAGGTCTGGTGATCTACCTGGCCACTCAATAGTACCTCTTCGTCTAATCCATTCATTGGGGAAGATTTCATCTAAATAAGTTCTTACCATTAAAGCATAATGGGGTGTTGCCCCGTCTTGCTGGAACCAAACATTTTCATTCGGTAAGCTAGGATCTATTGTGTTGGGATGTAAGTTTGCCAACGCAGGAAAAACTTCATTTCTAAGCATATTTAAATATTTTTCAGCTGTCAAATTTCCATCTTTAAATATAGGACCAATAATATGGTCGCCTTTGATACCGGCCCAAACGTTCACCTTTTGAGGGTACTGAGTATGTGTCTCACGCATCCAATTAGGATTCTCTGCTGACCAATATCCACAGTTCTGTTGGTTTACCTCTCCATTCAATGTGAATGTTGATTCGTCAGAAAAAAGAATGGTACCAAGAGCTATCTCATTTCTGTTCAGCTTATTCATCAATCTTTCGCAGAAATCCATTCTACGATCTGGATCGTCTTCTGTTAACTCCTGCACAAAAGTTAATTTGTAGGGATGAAGTTTTTCTTTATGAAGACATCTTAGAACAGTTGTATGACTAACATTATTTTCACGGGCAATTTGACGTGTACTTGAAGTTGGATTCTCTTCGACACTTAACAAAATATCCCCTTTCACATCATCTTCAACGAAGTGTGTTTTTTTTGCAATGGTTTAACATGTCCAAGTTCTCTGAATTGTGCATGAATTTTAGGCACATTACTTTGTGAAATAATAGGCAATTCGAGATACTTGTGATTGAATAAGTATGCCACTTCAACTTGATCTCTGCAGTTATCCCCGTACCCGATCATCATTAAAATCTCAATTCGGTGAGTCTCAGTTGAATATTTCATTGTTATGTCGACAAGGAAAGAGTGTTTGACAAAGATTTTACTTTTTCAAATGACAGAATAGAAAACAATCCACATTATTTACCGATTTTGTCAAATTATTGGCGTTTTTAGGCAATTTTTAGGTATTCATGATAAAATTCATGGGCGTAGCAGGTTTTGTTTAATATACAAATACGTCTAATAATTAGTTAGTTTAGATTTTTTATGAATCCATATTTAGCTAATTTAAAAAAGTACCAATATTTCAAGTGTAATAAATTATTAATTCTAAAATTTCACCCTGTGTAATTCATAATTGACCACACATTATTTAGTTTGTTGGAATCGGTTCATCAAGAGGATTTCAAAAATATGCAAATATACAGGGTGTTTCATTAAAAAAACAACACCGACTATGACATACTTGCGTGAATCACCCTGTACATTTAAATTTATGTTTAAATAACGCACAACTCAATTCAAAAGTTGACGTGTCTCGGCATTTTTTATATTTTCTAAAATAATGACAAAGAATTTTATTCCATAAGTGGTTTCCACACTGTATATGTATACTGTGTAAACAGAGTGGCCCATTAGTGTGTGAAAGTACATTAATTCAATCAGGATTAAAAATTCAAACAAATTTTTCAATGAAAAGTTGTTGTATTTGTACTGCAACAAATTCCTAAAATATTTTGAGATGGGTGTTCAGCATAAGCTAGAAATAATACATAGCGCATGCACGCCTGGCTCTGTGCTTCCAAATCCACAAACACCAAGCTTTCAATTTGAAATATTATTTAACTTTTTTTGAAAATATTATACTACATGTTTTCTATGAGCTATAGTTTTGTGTGTTTAACATTTAACTGATAAATACTCTCAAGACTGTCCGAAGTTTTCACAGCAAAGAGTTACATTTTACTTTCCTTCACTATGTACCTACCACTTGCTAAGAGAAGAATACAATATGGAAAACTTGGTAGCTAATCTACGTGCTATTCAGTTTCTACACAAAGTATAATTAATCACCAAAATTGTTTGTTTTTTATACCTATACTGTAGTAGTACTTAATATGTATTGTTCATTTGGTAGCACTAATTACATAAAGGGGTGATGCGCTTTATTTTTCTTAAATAAAAAAATACTCTCAATTGTAGATTTTTCTCAAAAGCTAAACTCTAAGCGGTAACGAGATCAAATAAGACCATAAAATTTATAAAGAATTGTTTATTATCATGACTTAAAGTTTAAATTGGTTATTAACACAACTTCACAAACCAAAAATAATTAAAAAATAATAATCTAATCTCCGATACAATTCACAAGTTATATGTTTTCACTTCTATCGGCAGTCCCCAAAGACTGCCCCACATGCTTTTTTTTATTATAATAACAAACTTGATGGTTATTTTTATACCACTGCGGTGAGCGGTGAAGCACAATTTTAATAAATAGAGAGGTACCTGTATTGTAGCCGAGATAATTTAATTTCGAGGACACTTTTGCGACTAAGGTTAGACTACAATTTAAATGGGCACATTATAATTTACGATGCTTCAATACGACTGGAATTTATGAATAAACTTAATGGGTTTGAATTTTATACATTCTTTTTACAAGCAGTGGGATATCGAGAACACCACTGAAAATAGCTGCTTCTAGCTTTATCTAAAAAAAATCGTCGCAGCTAAAAAAAGTAATTTTTTGCACGATCAGTCTTAATTTTTAATTTACCAACATTATTACCATAAAAGTAGGTTGTGAATACGACCCTAGGGCCGTAAGTAACTAACTTACGGAGCTAGAGCCTTTTATAAGTAAAAGTTGAGGATTTTTTCAAAAACTTATTCAAAATTAAAAAATAGCGTGAAATCATAAAGCAAAATATCAAAATAAACAAACCAATTTCACTTTAAATTAATGCTTATTAAAATTAATAGAACAGTTTGAAACATAGTTATTGAAAATGAAAGGCATTTTACTTTGTTGGTGATGTACTTCTTGATCTATGTTATTGGAAATCAACTAAACTTCACTTGGTATGGAACGGCTGACGTTGGAGCTGGCATTTCTTCGATATTCATGGACATCGTAATTATGTAGAATTTGATTAGCAAATTGCACTTTATTTCGTTTTTATAACCTACTTCTGTGATAATAGTGCTGGTAAACTAAAAAAACCGATCGTGTAAAAAATAGCGTAAGATATTCGTGCCGGATGTTTCCTTACAGCTTTCGGGTTTGGCAAGCTTCACTTCCGGCACACAATTTGGCGTGGAATTTTCTTACCGAATACCACATGAACATTTTCAAAATATTCATGAGCTCGAAAAAATTTCCGGATTCAATTTGTGAGCTTCAGCTAGCTACCTACTCTTTAATTTTGTTTCTTAACCTTGGTTCTAATGTTTTGTTTATTTTTACGAACATACTTAATACTAAAGGTGGATTCATGCAAGAAAAAATTAATTTAAAACTAGAGCTAAGAAGATAAAACCATGTTATTTTTTAATTTAAATCTCAATTTCTTAGTTTCTTGCATGAACATGTACGTGTAATTTAAGAAACTAAGAAATTAAGATTTAAATTGAAAAATAACATGGTTTATCTTCTTAGTTTTAGTTTTAAATTAATCTTATTTTTAATTTCTACTTGCATGAATCCACCTTAAGAGTTGTTTAAAATGGCAGTTAGAAACCATTTGCTACAATTTCCAAATTATTTTAAATATTAAGTTTTTAAATAAATTGGCTTCAGAAACGTCATTAATGGTTACGTTTAGTTCGTTTTCTTTTGCATGGTACTTCCTGATATATTTTGAGTTATAATTTTGCTGTCCTTACTGTATAACTAAACGTTCTAATATATTCAGTGTAATATTTGTTATGAATTAATTTCGGCTATTTCTGTGTCATTTCCACAGTAGAATAATATGCTAGTTTAAATATTTTATAAATTGGTATATGCGTTTGTATCCGAATTACCGTATATCGATCTTTCCTCCGTTGTAATTCATAAATTTATTATTTTCTTTTGGTTTGTGTGCACAGTTCCTGTATTTTATGTCGTGTTGCTCTAGTCGACGATAAAAATTCGTATGGTATTAATATTTTATGAGTTTCGAAAGCGGGTAGAGACATCTCTATAGAAGTTTTGTTTCAAGACTTAGTTAAAAAAATATTGTAATATATTCAGGAGAATCGCTTTCGTAAATTATATATTATATTAAAATGTGATGTGGTTCATGATTATATCAATTCCACCACGGAATCATGCAGTATATTTATTTGTCTATGAAGTAAAAGAAATTGTCACATATTTAAACTCGGTTAATCTGAAGATTCTTAGGCGGCGACTTAATAATTAAATCGGGTGGATTAGAATTGGTAGTGAAAATTCGTTATATAAGGGAGAAAAAAGCTGTGCCCTGCTAGCCCTGTGGTTAATGCAATACATACAATTACATAGCAGATGGCGTTGAAGAAAATTGTTATATAATTGCTATTAGAATAGCTGTTGAGGTTGCTTTGGGCACGAAGTTGAAAGGAAAATGTTGTTTGAATTAACGTTGGGCGCCAATGAAACGAAAAGTTATTGAATGACGCTAAAACACTAAAAAAATAATGGAAATACAGCAGGTCTTGCCATGTACGTATGTATTTGGGGTGACATTCACTGAGACCTGAAAGATCTATTGTGCCCCCTTACTTCTACTCAGTTTCTGGGGAGAGTCTCAGAAACTAGTAGTTCCTTTAGTTCTATATCCCGAAGAAATTTTAGGATGTCTGCAGGCTTCAACTTAGGTAAATGTTCCTCTTCCATCCAGTAATTTCCCAGATGCTGTGCTCTAGGATTCTGAAGTGCTGTGCAGATGGAAAGTATGTGAATGGACCTATCTTATTCCATGCCACCAAATGTGCATTCTTCTTCCCCCACTATTTTGAGCTTTTTCAGGTGCCAATTCAGGCACAATGTCCCGTTAGGATCCCTGTTGAAACTCTTAGCGCAGTTTTACTTTGACTTATGCATTCATTTGATCTCAACAGGTTGTAGCCACCCAAAAGAGTCTTACGGTCCAATGGTCAGAACTTCTCTTTTTCTCGGCTTTACCTATTTCTTCCAATATTACATTGGAGCTGATTCCGCAAAAGGGTTCAGGCCCCCGGAAAGGTATTTCAGTCCCCCTCTTTGCTAGTTCATCTTTCATTTCCTCCTATTCCAGTGTGTCCTGGAATCCATATTGTTCTCGCCTAGTTCATTGAGTTTGTCTAGGCATTCCCACACCGTTTTGGAACTGATTGCACAAGAGCTCAGTGCTTTAATGGCCGCTTGACTATCCGACATTATGATAATCCTTTGTCTTCTGTATCCTTTATCAATATTGTACTGGGTGCACTTTCTTATGGCGTGGATTTCCGCTTGAAAGATACTTGGGGTTTTTCCCAAGCTTTCAGAGTGTTTGGTTCCTGGCCCGAACACTCCTATCCCAGTTCCTTCTATTGCTTTTGAGCCGTCATTGAATGGCATTTCTTCCAAGTGTGGTAATGGAGGTTCTTGCCATACTGAATGAAACTTTTGGTAGGTAACAAAACCAGGTTACAGGGCTTTATTATCTGCTAGGTGTTATGAAGAAATTAAGTTAAAAAAAGAGAAAATTTTAGGGCGTAACTAGTTTTTTTTCCTAAAAGAAAACTAGAAAAAAAACTCAAAAGTTTAAATTCCAGCTAACCCTTAATTTGTTGTAATCTACTAATTAAAATTAATACTATTATGAAATTACCAAAAACGTGTGCGCCAAGACACTGAATTATTCAACCAAGGTTCAGATTGGCGTAAGTAAAGCGTGAGTAATATCCACCAGTGGAATAACGAACCTAGTTCGCGCGATCGTTGATATTTCATAGCTGGTCCAAACGAACGTGCTCTGCGAGCTCTTTCAAACACCCGCGATGCACACTTCTCTCCCTTGATGGTCTTAAACTAAGCCGTTATTGTAAGAGGATATTTCGCTGCATTTAGTTCAGCGCAGCGTAGCATATGATAGAGTAGGATTTATCTAATAAACTATGGAGGTGGTCCTCAATTTAAATAATGTAAAGATAAGTTTTAAATATTCATATGAAGAAAAGATAGAGTTGAAAGCAAAAGGTGAGCCTTTACCGGATATAAATATTGAAAAAACTGGTGTAAGTAGAAGAACTAGTTATACACGTAAATTTAGTGGAGATATTTATTTTAAAAACGAATGGATTTGGAGATGTAACAAAAAAAAGTTTTATATTGTTCCCCTGCTTATTTTTTTATTGTGCTGCGCCTCGGCTATCTATTTCCAAGCTCGACTATAATTGACAGTTTTTTGTCCTTGAATAACTATTTAGAGAAGTTATAATAATCTATATATCAGAATGGTGCAAACTTTTTTATATTCAAATGATGTGCAGACATAATTAGCTAGTTCTTACTCGCCGCGATTAAGATCCAATATTTTGATCATTTATGAGAAAAAGATTAGATTACATTTTCTGTCATCTGCGGTGTTTCTGATGATCTCATGATATAATTAATTCCTCAAAATTAATCAGATAAAGAAAAATTGTAAATATAAAATATTAAAGTAAATATTTGATTGACATTGAAAAACAATGCTATATCAGTCACATTAAATAGAATTAAATACTGCTCTGTTGTTATTATCCTCTCGTATTTTAATTAAAAATGTTCTCTTGTAACTTTATCATAGATTACACAGTTATAATGTTGCTCGGATATGAATGCAATAGTATTAAGAGAAATTTTAAAGCTTTTTTCTCGGTAAACAATACATTCGTCCTAACGTATTTTTTAATTACTTTATTTTCACGTGATAACTCAATGTCATGATAAAATACTTAGTAGATTTCATAATATTTCATTTTTTTTTTATTTCATAATTTTTCCAAAAATAAGTATACAGCTAAGTCTAGGAATTAGTAATTACCCTGACGTTTTTTTATGTAATGAAGATGTGAAAATACGACATTGATATCGTGCCGGCTAAAAAAGTTATGAAGGTCAAAAGGTAACGAAAATCAGTTTTTCGCAAATATCTCGCGACGTATTGCTCGGAGGTCAATAGCATCCATTATAAATATTGTTCCTAGAAAAATTATCTACAAATAATGCCCCCCGCATTTTTCTGTAAAATCAACCGTTTTTGGAGTAGAGCGCTGAGAAAGCGACTAGAATGCACTCACATACGCTATTGTATACCGTACACCAAGATGTTGCGAGACCTGCCCCTTTATGCCTGCTACTGCCTGTCGGACTGTGTTTAATTCAGTTAAAAATTATTTCTAGAGCGTTAAACACGATATTTTAGTTATTTTCTGCTTTTAAACAGTTTTTATCATGAGTGATACCTACATGTTTTATATACAATGAATTATTATCGGATGGTGATGTTGTAGAAGTTAGGCGTGGTCTACAAACATTAAAAAATGCTAGTATCGCTAGCTCTCGGAGTTAAAAAACAATATACTATTGCCAATAACGACTTTATTACCACCAGCATCCGATGATCTATTGAACACCATCTCTTGCAATTGTACGAAATGAGTCCACTCGACGTTTTGTCAGCAACTATTACAGATAGAGAAGCTGAAGATATCGACAATGAAGAAAAAAATGTATATACTGAAGTTGATTTTTTTTATATTTTCCACAATTCCAATAAAAAACTATTTATTCTTGAATAAGAAAACCTTTTATTGAATATCATAGACTATGCCTACGGGGGAAACCATGTAAAAAAAACGCGCCTTGCATTCTACCTCATAGGTAGCTTTCACAGCGCTCTACTTCGAAAACGGTTGATTTTACAGAAAAATGCAGGAGGCATTTTTTGTAGATAATTTTACTAGAAACAATTTTTATACTGGCTGCTATTGACCTGCGAGCAATAGGTCGCGAGATATTTGCAAAAAACTGATTTTCGTGACCTTTTGACCTTCATAACTTTTTTAGCCGGCACGATATCGATGTCGATTTTTTACATCTTCATTACAACACCGTAATAAGGGTGTACACAAAAATCCAGATCACTAGGAATTTTTCCGCAGATAAAACATTAAATGGCTGGACTATACGTACACACAATGCTTTCAGAGTGTATGAGTTATAATACATTTTATAAAGTGATATCCAAAAAAATAAGCTGACCTCTAATATGCTGAATATGTTCATCATACTGCGATTTGCTTCTCACATACTCAAACCTGTTGGCGTCACTTTGAAGGAAAGATTGAGATCTGTAATCGTTATACCACTCCGAACTACTGCTGGTCACTTTAGAACTACAACTATCCCCATCCCACTCGTCCCTCGATTCAGTTTTTTTCGGACTTTTTAAACTTTCTTCAGAAGGAAATTTTCCAGTTAATGAGCTCGCGCTGGAAGTTTTCGATAAAGATGCTAGATTTCCATTACTTTGCGTCAAATACGCCGAGTCTATATTTTCTTCGGAAGGAGTTCGACTGGAAGTGATGTGACGAATAGATGTCGATGAGGTACTTGTGCTAAGATGTCTGACGGTTTTTTTAACAGTTACTTTTTCGAATTTTACAGATTTTGTGCCGGATGTAAAATCACCTTCTTGAGTGCTCGATGAGTAAGTTTCCTGTAAGAATAACATTGGAAATGATAATTTGAAAAGTCGCTGAATAAGCGAATTCAAATTTCAGATGTGTAAACGTTTGGCTAATAATACAAGTATAGACTGTATATAGATTAAAAGAAGTATATACTTACTATATTTTTCAATATCAGTATTATTTATAACAACAAAATTTCAATTAAAGTATTCTTTTGTTACATTAGTGGTATATTTTTGTCGCCAAAATTTACGAATGGTATGAAAGTTCGATAGAATAAAAGTTTCACCTTAAAAACTCCAGAAAATACTACCTATGTTGATAGACTCGTGCAATATACAAGTCTTCACCACTGCCTGAATGAGATAAACACGAGTAGACTCAGTTTCATAGAAGAAGAAGCCACGTGAAGTTTGCCAACTGTCTTGCGCGGATATTTAAATCAGCCTTGTTTATCTATGTCGCCACGTAACGACAGTTTCATGCCATTGGCGTTACAAACAAATATCACCAACCGTTAATTGGAAGTATAATATTTCAACAATACTAAGTATTTTCATATACCAGTGTTTATTGTATGTGAAACTACCTCGAAAAGCTTCAAATAATTATCAAATAGGCTTTATTTAAACTATACATACAATATATAGATTTTTAATATTGTTATTTTGTGTTAACCTACAAAATGTCAAAAAGTTATGCTACTTACGGCCGTTTTCATTAACTTCACTTAAAGTTGAATGATTTTCATAACATTTCTGTTCTGTTCCTTTAAGTAAAGTGTGATTTTACGTTCATCAAGAGAAGTTGGTAGCAGTGACTATGACAGTTTCGAGATTTTTTCAATTGAAGTAGGGTTATGTTTATGTTTGTATTATATTTTTATGTTAGTGTTTATGCTTTCTTCTGATTTTCAACTTGAAATAAGTGTTATGGGTGAAGTGAATTGAAAACGAGTTAGGGGTACAAATTTTACAACAGAAGAAGAATTGAATTTGGTAAAAATACCTGGAAAATATAAATCGATTATTGAGTACAAAACCATTAAAGGTTCATTTATTTCGATAGCCATATTATGAAGAACCGCTGTTGCTGGAATTATTGTCATTGCGGTATCCAGGTTAACCCTTATACCTAGAGATAGTATAGGAAAGCGTCTTTTCCAGGCACCATACTGTCTTTCTACTGTATTTTTAGTTCTTATTAATGACTCATTGAATAGTCTTTCAGCCTTTGTATTTGTTTCCTGCAGAGGAATCAAGAGATATGGTTGAACTCCATATCCAGAGTCTCCAATTAAATGGAACCTACTAAATTGGCCTCCTTCAAGATTATTTTTCAATCGACTATTATTGAGAATAGTCTATTCATGAGCACTCCCTGGCCATCTCGCCACTATAGCAGGTTTGCTTAACCTGAATATTTGGTAAAATTCTTCATCTGACCGATTATCAAAATCTGTTATTCTCTGTTTATATATTTTTCGTTTCCCAATGATGAATCTTTTCTTATCACTGTCGCTCTCTTTGCTGCTATCCTCAAAGGCTGATGATTCGGTAACTATTTACATCTCAAGAGAATTTGTCCACAATACTGACACAACGAACTGAAAACTGTATTAAAGTCGCCTAAAGTCGCGATTGTCTCCACTTTAACTGTTATGAAATCGATTTTTATTTAAAGATTGCTTTAAAACTTAAAGTAGTGTTGAAGTTTGTTATGGAAATGGCCATTAATTGAAGTCGAATGTCAATTTTACAATATGGCGTTGGTTTTGACAACACGTTCGCGCATACGACTGCAACTTCAAATGGCTCCTTCTTACGTGAAACGGAGTCTACCCAACGTTTATTAAAAGATTTTAAGCATAGTCCGATTCTCTGTTTTTTACTAGTAATATCTTTTATATTCCTCCACCAACGGTAGCATCCCACCCCTTCACAAAAGGGATGGTTTTCTTAATCATTAAAATAATGATTTTAATTTTCAATATATCCATACTTGAATCGACCCCACAGATAATGTATATAAATAAAAGTGTTGTGGCATTGGCTTAGTAGGTAAATACTGCAGAGCCATTAGATGTTTTAGTTAATATCTTTGGTTTTTCACAATTTTGATGAACCTATGAAAGCTTTTTGTCAATGAAAAATGGTGTCACATAATTTATGATCGAGATAGATAAGTAGCTTTAGGTTTATATTTACGTCAAGCAAAAAAGCATCAAAATAGTGAGTTTTTGACAAAAATCCTAGTAGAAAACGGACTGTGCCATCATGTGAAAGACTTATTTTTTGAAATATTATTACAGATTCCTGTATTATTGTTGTATTTAATAAAGCGCGTTACCAATAGATATTCAGAATAATACTTGTTATTCTAACGCTTTATAAAGTTTTGAAAAATATTTCCCAAAGACACTGACCGTTCAATTAAGAATTAACAACTACTTGCCGGGCTATAGGCACCGACGGCTTTTGAATTACACTTCAAAGTCAAACGGGGCTCCGGTCTACAAGTTATGTTGTCCCTTCTAATTGCAAACCAGAATGGTTGGTGTTAAATATTACCGTTTGACTTTGAAGTTTATTCAATATCCGTCGGCGCCTATATATAGCCCGGGAAGTAGTTGTTGCTTCTTAGGTCAATGTCTTTGGAAAATATTTTTGACAACTTTATAAAGCGTTAGTGAATAATTATCATTCTACGATATCTATTTATTGTTTGGTCAAATTCTTAAGCGGTATTGTACTATGACATATTAGAGAGTTATTGGAAACACGAATTTACTTCTATACAGTAATTGTGATGACCTTAAATAAATAGTGCTCGACCTTAAATAAATAGTGCTCGACCTTAAAACAGACTTGAAATTTGGAGTTATCGAAACATGAAACTCTATAATGACATTATATTAAGATAGGTGTCACAGATGACACAGATCACTTACAAATTGTGACATATAAATATGAAACATGAAATAAAGTCGGGATAGTGCACTGCAGTAATCGCGCACAAATAAGGACAAGCACTAACCTTAATTATGTTTCCCTTATACAAAACATCAAAAGCGCATGCGTATATGTCACTATAAGGACAGCACTATTACTGCTTGACCTTATAAAAGTTCCAATAACTCTCTATTCATATTTCATTGATGATACAGTATCTAGCCTGATTTAAGTGATCTACTTCCAGGCCAAGGTCTTTATCAAAATATCTTCAAAACTCAAAGCAGAAGTCTTGTTAAACATTGACAAATGTGAGATCGGGTTTATACTTTTCAACTGTAATCCTTGGGACATTGAAGTCTCTAAACTATCATCTGGGTAGAGTATGGCTGGTCGAAAACACATAGAAGAAAATGATTCAGCGGAACACATTCTCTGCTAATATGAGGCCGTTGTCAAACCACAAACCCTAGGAGTTGGTGAGTATTTGAGACCTGGTAATGAAGATATAGATACACAACTGTCTTGAGAAGATTTAATTTAAAAGGAGTGATTTTATGTGTATCCACATATTATGGAGTACTACTAAAGAAACATATTCATTGATAACTTAACGTTCTCCGCCAATATTTCTATCATTTTACTATCTTAAATTCAGACTATACGTTGACTCTTGCATCCAGCATCCAGTTCGGTTTATTTACGATCAGGAGTGTGGTATTGCCTTTAGATCCTGTACTCTCTACTCTCGAGTTATCATTCCATTTTAGAGAGTAAGCACGTGTTCTGTTGCGTATTAGGTTAAGTAGTGTTTTTCATTTTTTCTATTGTGTTGTGTACGAGACGTAATAACGACATGTGTCCATATTGATCCTGTTTGCTTGTACACATATTTTCACCAAGTCTGTTTCTTTTTATCGACTCCACGTATTTCTAGCTTGCACAAACCCAGTAGGACCACAGGGAGAGATCGTTCGAAAATTCCTTTCGTTTATGTCTATTGGATGTGGACACTTTATACAAATATATTATTGAGAACTGTAGCATAGTTAGCCAACAAGAAATTTGATAAAAAATACAAAATATTACCTTTATTTTTCGTTTTACAACTCTATTCATTTAATTTATCAACAACTTTCACAATAGAAATTTAACAAGAATAAAAAGCAATGTTGGAAGTTATCTGTGATAAGTCTAATGTGGCGTACCAGAAAATACGCCACCTAAATTCTTAAGATATTGACTTCGGTGTCATGTTTGCGCGGTATTGTCTCTGACCTCCATATATAAACCTTGCGGTTGTATAATTTATTTAAATCACTCCGGTCTACAGGTAAAATGACTAGAGTAGTAGGTATTTTAAAATACTGATTCTATTTTTAGGTCTCATGTAAGAGATCAATAGCTAAAGAAAATAAAGAATGGAGAATTTTAATAACTCGGTTATTGATTAGGATGCAAAGTGCACATATCTGATTGAATTAACAATAATGAACTTGAATATAATTATATTATTTCAATTTCCGTATTTTCTTTACGAAGCGATAATTTGATTGAAAAAATTGAAGAGAACTGTTTGAGAATACTCATAGCTCACGTTTATCAAGTTACAGGGAGTATGTGTATATTCAGCATCATTTTTTGATAGGCACCCCTTCATTGATAACAATGCATACCTAATTTAATTAAACAACCAGGTTTTTTAGGTCCCGTCCGACACATGCATTTTTTCATTCTGTCACGTATCAGTAGCAGCGCGTCAATAGTATATCAATGGTACTGGTGAAGACTACTATAATTGACCGAACACCAAAATTATTTCGCGAGGCGTATATATACAACTCCATCCACTAGTAGCCAAATTTAAGACATTGAACATTGGACATAGAAGGAGCTTTTGACAATACTCCACATGAGGCAGTCAG
>CAJUYG010005703.1:0-13392 GCA_910591675.1 Galerucella calmariensis
AATGAAAATTATATTTCTTCTAATGATAAGTCTGGACGATTTTCTGTTAATGTTTGGGCTTGGATGTATAGAGTAGGTTTAGGAATGTGCTGGAGAATCGAAGGAAGATTAAATGCGAGGAATTATTTGGATATTTTAGATGGAGTGATGTTACCATCGGTTAGGGAAATCTTCCCCAATGATAATTTTATTTTTCAGCATGATAATTGCTCAGTGCACACTGCTCGCAGCGTACGCAATTATATTGCTGAAAATAACATTGAAACGCTACCATGGGTCGCTAGAAGTCCAGACCTTAATCCAATAGAAAATGTTTGGGGGCTTATGGTGAAAAAATTAAAAAATTTAAATACAATTCCACGAAACAAGGAGCACTTATGGACACTAATAGAAGAAACCTGGGAAAGCTTGATAGAAGATGAACATTTAACATTAAATTTAACTGACTCAATGCCTACAAGATTACAAGAACTTATCAATAATAATGGGGGTATGACACGTTATCAATTATTGAATGTAAACTTTCATGGCTTTCATGCTACCAGGGTCTATGATCTATTTGTTAGTTCATTTATTTGAAATGTTTTAATCCTGAATTACGTGGATCTCGTATTCAAATCTAAAACTATAAACTTTTCTATTGAAATTTTGTAGTTATTTTTGAAATTTTATGGCTACAAATGCACAATTGTTTGAATCAGGTTTTCTAATTTTTCTCGATTCTGTTGTTACTGAAGCATTAGTTTTCTGTATCTTTTGCATGTCTTGCCGTATTAAAGGGATTTCCGTATAAATAATCAGATAAAGCTATGTTTAGCTCTATTCTAGTTAAAACTGGTCTTCCATTACCAATTTTTCCTACAACAGTTTGATCCTTGTCTCACCTTTTTTTAAATCAGTCATCTAATTAACCAACCAAATTTTATTTAAAAAAATATTCGAACCTGTAAAAATGTAATACTTTTGTATTTATTACAATATCACACTATTTCTAAATTTAAGCTAGTTACTGTTTGTGTATAAATGATATAATAGATTTTTCTTTTTTCCAATTTGTTTTATTGCTTCACAAAATTTAATTTCATCATTACATATACTAACATTTTTGTTGAACTGGCATCACTGCCCTAGAAATTATACCATAACTGCTGGTTTAGCATTGACAATTTTTAAAAGATCAATTTACACAGCTACAAAAACACTATTTTGGATTATAATAGTTGTACCAGTTTTATATGACGCCGGCTGTACACTGTCTGTTTTCGCTCCTCACATAATCCATACATTTTGAGCGCTCCTTATGTCATCAGTCATTTTTGGTTGAGCGCGAAAATAGAACTAATTGCAATTTTTATTTTAATAATTTTATCTTGTTAGGTAATTTCAAGCAGCCAATAAGACAATCTCCCGGGTATGCAAAATCAAATTGCATAAACTTCTGTTAAACTATTATCTGTGGATTCTTAAAATATTTGAATTTGTCCATTATTAACCTGGGTTAACGATAGAAACAATTATTAACCACTAATGGAGAAATTAAACTTCTTAGTTGCCTAGAAGACGCAATAATTGTTAACTTCACAGATAATAGTGGAAAAGTGTATTTTTTGCATGAGAATGATCATGAGAAAGAAGCCTTGCAAAAGGCGGAAAAATATTTTTCCGATTTAATTAGTTCGCAAAAATTATCCAAAAATGCTGATCTACCTTAGAGATATACCATCATAAGTGGCCTGTAGTTTATTCCTATTTGATATGGTTTGGATTCAGTAATTTGAAAATGATAAATATGTTACCCTAAAATTCGAATGCTATTTAAAATTCCAATACATAAATCGCGATCTATTTTCGATATATTATGGACGAAAGTGTTTTCTGTTGACATATGGGACGTTTATTGAGATATATTGACAATTCGAATATCCAGCATAAGGTTATAGGCCCGTTTGAATATATATCATTCACACTTAAATCTAAAACAACCAATCAAACATTGGGTATTCAGTACTGATATCAATTTTAGAGTCAAAATTTCATTTTAATTTTGGAAACGATCAATAGCACACTAATAAAAGAGTTTTTTACTGATTTATCAGGTAGATTACGAAAATTGTATTGGAAGTTCCAGCATGTCCCAGTATCACAAATTCATGAGAGGCACACCAACAGCACTGTAAGCGTTGCCACCACACCTCCTGATAAAGAGACAGGAAGGGATGACATTATTGAGGCTGTAGAAAAGCCTGAGTCACGAGACAGTTAGATCAGGTCATACATCTGTTAGGGACATCATATAGGTGGAGCCACTTTGAAGATGAAAAC
The DNA here is from genome assembly GCA_910591675.1 of Galerucella calmariensis. Taxonomy (NCBI): domain Eukaryota; kingdom Metazoa; phylum Arthropoda; class Insecta; order Coleoptera; family Chrysomelidae; genus Galerucella; species Galerucella calmariensis. The sequence goes on from CAJUYG010005703.1 coordinate 2,323, forward strand.
CATTTATCCACCATATTTCTCCTGAATATAAATTGAAAATACCCCACAAAAGTCTGCCAGAACTCAACCGAACGTGCTTCCTCGAAGTAAGACCTGGTACACATATGGGTCTAGAACTGGGATGAGAGCAAGAGTGGATATGTATAGTCGATTGAGAAAACAATATTGTTCTTTTAACTGAGGAAACATATTTCTGTATTCCAGGTGGCTTCACTTGAAAACCACCTAAATAAAATGGGGTTGTATGACAGAATATCAGCTGTATACAGGGTGTAACAAAAAGGCAGGTCATAAATCATACCACATATTCTGAGGCTAAAAATAACTCGATTCAACCCAAGTTACCCTAGTACAAATGTGCATGCGAAAAAAGTTACAGCCCTTCGAAATCACCAAATAAAAATTGATTGTTTCAAATATTTCGACAGTTGTTCGACATATTATAATGAGTTGACAAGTGGCTTTCTTATGATTAGAGCATCTTAAAAAAAATCAAGGAATTATTGCACCACGTTAAAAATTTATGTGAGTTGAGATCCCCTAAGCCCCCCCAAAATTTTTGTGTACGTTACAACTTAATGCTTATTGTGGCACCATTATTCAAACACATTACTTTTGAAACTTTTTTGCCCCCTAGTACTTTTTACAATTATCAATTTTTATCGAGATACGGCCTATTTCTCATTATGCTTCAAAAATTTCGAGTAACAAAAATTGAAGTCGATGAATTTTCAAGTTTTTCGAGGGTCCTGAATTTTTTATTGAATCTTATTCATTTACAAATGTGTAGTTTTTATTAGATGTTCGAAATGGCCCCCATTTTCTTGAATCCACAGTCGGCACCGTTTTACTAACGAAAACCGAATATTCTGGAAAAGCAATGGCTCCTGACGATATCTAATTATTGCACCCTCAAGGATTCCTTTTTTCGCATGCACGTTTGTACTAGGGTAACTCGGGTTGGATCGAGTTATTTTAAGCCCCAGAATATGTGGTATGATTTATGACCTGCCTTTTTGTTACACCCTGTATTTTGCGGCTTGGAGAAAAATACTGTTACTGACATCCTATCTGACTGTTAGGTGATGATTTGAAAACATAAACAGTTTTTGGAGAAACAAAAAAAGGTACCAAAGATACATTTTTTATTCAAACTGGTCTATTTACGAGAAAAAAACAGACCAGATCAGTCCAAATGGTGTGTTCTTATGTCTTTTAGACATTCGATGCATTCTCACAGCCGCACCATACTCTGCTTCCTGAATTGACTGATTTATTAGCTCGGTATCATAAGTGAGATAATTGGAGTGCCCGGCTCCTCATCCTTCAGGCTTTTTTTGCTCTTGGTGGTGCCGTTTATATGAAGAGACCAGTATCCCTTATTATCCTCAACAGTCTTTTCACTCGGTCCTTCTTGGATACTTAAGTCCTCGGAGTTTATATCTCCAATAAATGCTCCAAAATCGAAGTTGTGGAAGGCTAATTCCTCCTTTTCCTCCTTGAAGCATCGTGTTATACATTTTTGGAATCAGCTCAGCAAGCAAAAAAATAATATGACTCCACACGGAGGCAGTTCACACTGTATATTGGATTATAATAGTTCTGTTCCGACAATTACTAGTTTCATTGTTTATATAACTTATGCGTTACTTTTTGGACGCATTGTATAATAAAAAATACAATAGTTCGGAGAAACTGAGAAATTTCACAGAAAATCTTTTGACAATTCCAAAAACCAATCAAATTTCCTCATTTTATATCATATGAACAATCTCAGCCAATCATGTCAACATTACACTGAAAACAGACCATGGGCAATTTTCACATGTTGCTATGGATACATATCGATTTATTTCGATTTTGAAGTTTCGAATATTTAATATTTCGAAATGTCACGATTTGGTTGTAATACTGAAACAAAAAATTTTCTATCCGAATAACCCTCGGACATTGATAAATGCTCAAAAATTTTATGACAACTTTCTCAAGCTTGTTGTTTGTAGGCAACAGACCTCCGCCTACGGCGTCGGTCTGTTTCCAAGCAACAAACTTTCGAAATCTGTCATAAAATTTTTTCGAACAATTATCAATATCCTTGGGTTATTACTATAGTTTGGCAAGTTTATCTGGAGCTACGCGGGATCGGTAAGAGGCGAGGAAAAACATGGCGTATATCTGTCAAACGTACAAATGGCGTACGGTACCTATTTTACCAAGTAAAACTGAAAGTATAAAGGTCACTGACATAGTAACGCCACTGAATAAATCAATATCAGTCAATTGACGAAGTGAGAGGGAAGAACATACGCACGCGCTTGCCAATAAGAAGTCAGCTGGTCGATAAAAATCACCAATTATGTAATCGGAGGGTGTGGTCATTATGGTTTTCGTACAACGTTGCCAGAGCTTTAAGAAGCCCATAACAAATTTGGAAAAGTGTTCTCTTTTAATATTCATAAATTGGAAAATAATGTTAATAGAATAAATCTAAGGAAACGAGCACATTATAAAATTAACGTTCAATCATATTTTTAATATTGTTAATAATAAAAAGACCCATTTATAATTATTATCACTACATAATCAGTACTCCAACGTTTTCATAGTTGAACGTGGCAATGTCGAATGTTTTCGACTGCATTCCTTTCACGGTTTCAGATAAACTTGCCAAAGTATACTGATAATTGTTAGGATTTTGTTGATGATCCATCAATTGCGCTCCATTTATGAAGTAGTTCTCAAAAAAAAAACTGCTATTCAGTATCTCAATTTCAATATCATCTACAGGCCTATTGTTTTCCGACGCTGATACGAATTTAGATGCAACCTTTAGTTTTCTATTTAAAACCATTACTACGTAGTGAATTGCTCGGAAGCAATTATAGAAATGTCAGTTAGTATTTAAACGTAATAGTATACGGTGAATATAAAATCATTTTCCAGTCATCCACCAATAACAATCTATAAATATCACCATCACCGAGAAACACATTTTCATATATTTGAAGTCCAATTGAAAATTGCAGCCATCATTGACATATTTTACCGAGCTTGACGTTATATTTTTGAGGCGGAAACTTTTTCAGCCGCGTTAAAAGATTTTTGATAGAGAAGTGAAACCTCTGGGTAGGCGGCGTAACCGACATCTGTCACAGAGTAATTGTCCCCTGCCACATTTAAACCGACACCTGTCACGTAATCGCGTAACTATCTTGCTAGAGTAAGTGGGGTGAGGTTGGTTTCTCTTTTTTCTTGGCTACTTCAAAATTTAGAATTTCTGTTTCAATCCAGCATTCACACATCACTTTCACTGGCAGGTTCTAACTGTACTAACCAATTTTCTTCTACCAAGTCATTATATATAATCACTTGTCCCAATTAAATTTGGCACTTCTAATTATAAGTTCTTATCTTTGCTTTGTTTTTCCGGCATAGTATCATTATTTGTGATTTTCGAGTGCATGATTCATCATTACTTCTTGTGGATGACTGTTCAAACATGCAGACGTATTATTGAAAATTTATTGTATATCATAATACTTCCATTTTGTCGCGAAACGTCCACTCCTTTTGATTTGCCACCACTCCCTTAATAATATAGACATTTTTATAGTTTCTACGCGGTTAATTTTTTTAAAGTCTACTTTTCCACACTCCTTCTAGTGTCTGTAACTACAATTTTTAATTGCAATAGCACTGCAGCGCAGCATCTGCTGCTTTGATAAACTTATTTCAAAAGCTGCTGAAAGTGTTAATAACAATATTTTCATAACGTTCATTTAACCGATTCCACACTCTCTCGAAAAAGTGTTATAAAACAACTAAATTGCTTATAAATTATCATAAAATTATTTTAAAAAAGTTTTTGTTATAAATTAATGAGACAGTTCTGTTACGAGAAGCTTAACGTGCTTTAAGGAAACTTTTATATTATAATAGGTTGCATTCTTGAAGCAACAATAAATTGACATAAAAATAAAATAATTGTTACATAAGTCGAGATGAGAGAAAAACTTCTGGAAAGGCGGCGTAACCGACACCTGGGACAGTGTGATCAACTGATTGAATTTGCAGCTTTTGACTGGAATTCTTCTCGAGTGAGAATATTATCTAATGATGATTAAACAATACAGCTTCGTAACGGTATACTTTCCTGAAGTACCATATACCATACCATATACCAATAACCACTTCTGCAATAGCTATTTACCTAACTAGTGCGGAAAATGAGCCTGCCGTTCACCGAACGACGCGTAGCGGAATTCGGTGAAGCAGCCGAGTGCGGAAAAACATTTTCCGCAAGTTTTAGGTACAATAGTTTTTCTACGAGCGTGAGGAAAGTCAACAGAACTAATCAAAAGTTGAGATATATTTATCTGATTAATCTGATCTGATTTATCTGATTAAAAGCCAGAAGAATGTCATCGGGAACCTCGCTGGTATTTTCATCGATTCCCTCGAGACAAATATTCATTTTTAATGGGGATTCACTTATTCACGAGCAAAATATTTTAGAAATACACTGACAGTTTCTGACAAACAAACAAAAATGAAAGTAAATAGCTGGTTAGTTACACATGATAACATTGGTAACCCAAATATCATGTTGGTAACCGTTTAATTACCAAAATGTTATGTTACTGGTTTATATCGGCTTCACGGAAAGCTTTTTTGTTTTATTAGACAACTCTGGAACACCAATTTGCTTATATTACTAGTTAGTTCTATTATATTGTGATAAAAGCGATCTTAGAACATAATTAGAAGACCTCTATATAACAGTTTTTTAACTGGTTTATACACCTTTCTATGATGACCATTAAGCAATATAGAAGCATATTCTTTACATTTTTAAGTATATACTTTATAGTATACTTTGTAAACGTTTATATAATAGATTTATATAATAGTTTGGTGATTTAAGCAAAATAGCGTTGATAAACTCCACGGGATCAGATGTCGTTTCCTGACAATTATTTAGAAAGGGACATGATACTTTTATAAAATATTGTAGCTCAATAGCGGTGCTATATAACAAGTTTAACCTAAGCTTGAAAAGTTCTGTAAGTGCTATTCAATTAGTACATTGCCATCAGGAGTGAGATTCCAAAAAACGGAAAAATATTAAGACAAGTGGTAACTTTAAACGCAAGGTTAAAGGTAAAATTGCTAATAATATGAGGGAAAAAATTCAAATGATGTCTAAGTTTGAGTTAAACTATCAGTTCAGAACGAAATTAAGATCGTGGGCAGTAAGTACGGCATAAGTAGAAGCATACTGCTCTGGAAGAACTCTTAAATATTGTTAACAACCGATTGTCAAGTGTAGCGTTACCGAAGGATCCAAGAACTTCCTCACAAACACCACCTAGCATAAGTGTAAAAAAAATTGATTTGGGGGAATATTGGCATAACGGGATTAAAAATCCAATAAAAGCGGTTTTAGTCAAAGATATACCACCTACAATTTCAAAAATTGTAGTTTTAACCACTATAATGGAACGATTATATCCCCTTTTAGCGAAATAAGAGAGTAGACTTGGTCAGGACTAACTCCAATTCCCACTGCTCTTGACGGAGGAGAAACCAAGTGGCGGCTCACGCCGGTTAGAAAAAAACAGTGTTGACAAACGTTAAGTTAATTCCCCAGATAGATACATATAATAACTTTGAAAATAATAAATAAATTGTCACCAGAGGAAGAGATAAAATATAGAATACAGAAAATTTTCATTAGGGACCTACAGTTATTAACGAAAAGTATTTTGCTATTATAGACATTGTATTAATACAAAATGTATAACTATGTCAGACTTGATAATAACCGGCAAGTAAATCGGCAACACCGATTATTTGTAAAGAGGCGTTAACTTAAATTAGATACATTTATCAAACTATCTATATTAAGGAGTTAATAAAGTAATATAAGCTCTTAAATTCCTTTCATAAAACTATTGAACTAGCCGTTTGCATTTTCTCATACCCATTACCGCCATATTGCAATCTTATTGCGAGAATTCAATTTTGATTGAAAATGAATAATTCTGAACAATTTTATAACAATTATGTACCAAAATAAGCTGCTCTACTCACAAAAATTAGTTTTGTCTGGAAAACTGTAATTATCGCTTTTAAAAAAACATTGTCAAATAAATTAATGCTTCAGAAAAATTTTGATTTTTGATAAAATAACGGGCGCGTTGTGTTTTTTCGAGGTACCGTAATCTATTTTCACAATAAAATTTGCTTCGCATGCCAGTTTTCAGGTACTCCTGTGTCCCTTTTCACTATATCGCCGAAGTTAAGATAATGTAGTAGTGTGCGATAGACGTCATACCTACTTAAATTGGCGAAGCAGATTGACAGTTGCATCAGTTTTAAATACATAATTGATGTTTCTATTATTCAGCAATATTGAAGTTATATAAGTATTATGGTTTCTTCTGAAAATCTTGTTTCTGATGATGTAGTTGTTAACGTCATATAAATGGTATATTAACTTCTAAATTACCTTTATGTGGTCCTTAAACAGTAACTTTATAAGAGTGTCCATAACTACTGCGGTTTGGAGGTCAGGATATATAAACGTCGTATAAAGGGTATTTCAAACCTTTATAAGAATATCATAGAAGTACTATAAAACAGTTATAATGCAGTTGCTCGTAATACCCTTATGAAATGGTTGCCTAACGTGGGCCTATTTAGAATTATAACAGCTGAATAAGCTCTGTATATATGCTTATTTCATATTTTAAGGCACCATTTACCTTCCAAACATGATTTTATAAAGGTGTTTATAACTTTTGTATATCAATTTTTGTTATTCGGGAACTAAAGCATTTCGCAACCACCATAATATACCGGCTTATTATACATTTGATATAATGAGGTGAAAAATGATTTCCACACGGTGAGGGAAAATTAATTTCCCACACTAAGAAAAATATCATTTTGCGGCCTCTGCTGCGGCTGCAAAATGCTTGTTTTGCGTCCGGTTGCACGAAATAGTTATTTGTATACTAAGGCCGCAAAATGCTTTTTCGCGTTCCGAGAGAGAGATTATCGCCGAGGCCGCTCCGGCCGAGGCAAGATAATCTCGAGGTCGCGAAAACATTTCGCGGCCATAGTATACACAATATTTTTCGTGCAACCGTGAAAATTACATAATTTCAATAAACATTATGTCTCTTTAGAAAAGACAGCGTTTCAACGCGAATAGAGAAAATTACACCTCAATATCACAATGTTTCTATGGAGATGAAATATTTAGCAATACAAATCAATTTGACATTTCTCGTGAAGTCGTGAAGATGTCCGATAGCGATAGTGATATTGCAGTTACTTGCACTCCTCCTGAGCTGAGAGATCTCATAGACTCAGCACTTTCTGATTTGATACTCGAAAAATCTAAACGGAAATATGAAAAATGTTACAGCAACTTCAAAGATTGGTGTGTCAACCAAAATGTCAAGACGGTGTCAGAAATAGTTATTTATGATATGAGTGTTAAAAGTGAGGTTTTATTTTGTGAGTGAAAACGTTTGTGAAATGAGCGGAGCGAATTGAACAATTTCACGAACAAAATAAAATCACTTTTAACACAAATACCATACAATGTTTTTTGTACAACTTCCCTATTTTGATAATGAAACGAGCGAATTTGCAATGACAATAAATTCAAAATGCATTTTAGTACTCAAATAATCAAAAGATTGTTGTGAATGACAGACGTTTACATAGCAGCGTGCTAAAAATATTTTTAACACTAGTGTTAAAAGTATTTTTAACACGCTGCTATGTAAACAATCGTTTTTAACATTGTTTGCTATCATTAAAAGTGTCACTTTTAATGACAGTTGTACAAAAACATATTATTAGGATATTTGATGCAGCGATCAAAAGTTGTGAAGAGTTCAACTTTATGGAGCATTTATTCTATGTTAAAGACTATGCTTAACGTACGAGATGGAATTGACGTAAAGAAGTTTTTAAAATTGGTACCATTCCTCAAGAAAAAGTCAGTTGGTTATCGAGCAAAGAAATCAAAAGTTTTTACGCATGAGCAAATTGATTCATTCCTCAAACAAGCTAGTGATGCAAATCATCTACTGTGGAAGGTATATAAATATGGAAAAGAAGTGAAGTATGATGTTTTATTCATAATAATTATTATTATAGGTAGTTTTGATAATGGGAATATCAGGAGCATTGCGACGAGATGAATTAGTGAGAATGACCCTCGAAGATATTCAGGAAGACAAAACTGTATTGATAGTAACTGTCCCTGATACTAAAACTCATCAAAAGCGTGTTTTTACCATTACTAATCAAGATTATATAAGAATTTACTATAAATATGTAGATTAGATTAGATTAGATTAAAATTGGAGTGGCTCTTTGTCCTATCCCACTGCGACCTTTGCAGATCTATTGTGGTCCTCCCTATATTAGAGCTCGATATCCAGCTTTATTCTTTTTATTAGACTTAATAGCCTGGTTACCGCCTCCTTTGCGTAGCTCTCTGCCTTCGGTTTTTCTTCCCCGAATAAGTGAAACCGCAACCTTGCTAGGCCTTCACACTCACAAAGTACGTGCTCCGCGGTTTCTTCTTCTTCCTGGCAGAACCTGCATAGGCTGTCTTCTGCTAGTCCAATTGTGTGCATATGTTTCCTTAGCCTACAGTGCCCTGTGAGCATTCCCACTATTATCCTCGTCGTTTCTCGACTTTGGCGTAGTAGGTCGTGTGACAGTTTGGCCGAAGGGCTTTTAAGGAATAGTTTAGCGTGTCTTTGTCCTGGGGTTCCATACCACCAGTTCAACGCCTGGTTGTTTATCCATTTGTGGATGCTTCCTTTACTTAGGCATTTGGCAATTCCACAGGAAGGTTCTGGCCCTATCATGACCTCCGCTGCTCCCTGCTTGGCTAATTCATCGGCCTTTTCATTGCCTAAATATGTAACTCTTCGACCAAAACATACTGCTATTCGTCGTCTATTTCTGAGATATGAAAATGGAAAGTGCTCGGCACAGGTTGTTGGAGTGCATACGATTGGAAAAATACCTAATATGATTGCAAAGTATCTCGGCTTACCAAATAGTGAGGCATACACAGGCCACAGTTTCAGAAGAAGTTCCGCCACGCTGCTTGCCAATACAGGTGCTGATATATCAGTTCTTAAACGCCACGGTGGATGGAAGTCCACTACTGTAGCGGAAGGATATGTCGAGGATTCCATCCATAATAAGAACAAAATTTCCGATGCAATTTCTGGCACTGTAGCATCTAGTTCAAATGTAGTCAATCGCAAAATGTTAATGTCCAAATAATACGTTTTTGTCTAATAATACGTTTTTGTCTAATGTAAATAATGATTGTTCAGAAACAATAGATTTAGTTGCTTCATCTTCAGGGATGAATATCAGTAATAATATAAACAGTACAATCAATGTTAATATATATCAAAAATAAAGTATGTTTCTGTTGTGAATTTGGAAATAGTTTTTGGTTCGAAATACATTGTTATTGTCATATTTCAGAAATGTCAAATGCTGTAGTGGCGTTCAGTTTGCCGGCAGTCACTATGGGAACGGCCGTAAAAATTTTTGTCGGCCGTCACTCTGGGTAACGGCCGCAAAATATCATTTTGCGGCCTCTGTTGCGGCTGCAAAATGCTTGTTTTGCGTCCGGTTGCACGAAAAAATTATTTTCGATTTATTCTCACTGACTGGTGATATTACAACAGAAAGGATATCAAACTGGATGAAAATTTTAAATTGTGTTTATCGGTATACTTTCTCGCTCGTGGATAGCTCAAATCTGTGGAGAGTATATCAATTTGTAAAGTATGCAAGAGAAAAGTTGAGAGTGGAATACATACAACTCTCAAATGTTATCACAAACATTAAAGTGATTTTTAGTGCCGATTTTATGTCGAATAAATTTACCAAAGAATCGCACTACTAAAATTACATTTTACATGTGCTACTGGAATTTCCACAGAAGAGAATAACAATGCATTTTATAAAATCAAGCAAGCAGCTGAATACACATTGTATAATGCAGTGCCTTACTGCTATGTAGGATTTGGAAAATGTTAATAACTGAATAACATTTCTGAAATTATAACTAATAATATATTCAAATTAAAAGGTATTTTGTTTTTGATAAGAAGCAATTGAATTTTTTAAATACACATTTTCAATATAGACTTTTTTGCTGGTTCAATTTGATGTAGACGATAGTGAACCAGGCTAAAATCATAGTTTCAGTCTTCACACATTTATGGTGTACGTATTATACAGTGCTTTTCAGATAAAAGTATCCACCTTTAATAACTTTCGTAATACTGGTATTTAGAAAAAATCCAAAAACACGTCAATTTATGTTGGAAGGGGCAAGCATTATGGCTTATTTAAACTTACTGGAAAAGCCACCCCCTCACCCCTAGCAGCATCCCCTTTATTTTTTTAAACCACTTTTCATATTTTTTATGTAAAATTTGGATACTCCTCTTTGAGCTGATTTCAAAAATGTATAATACTTGTAGGTTAAAGTGGTTAGTTTATGAGATAAACGATTTTTCTTTTAAGAGCACAAATTTCACTTATTATTTACTTTCACCTTATTTGCCTGTACTAAAATGGGTTGTAAAACAGTTCAAACTCTTTAATCTTTTTAACTGTGCTATTTATTCTTCTTAAAAAGTCCAAACAACAAAAAACTCTACTTTTCATTAAAGTTTGACATTGTCAACTAGAATTTGTAGTCACTATTGATAGTGTAATTTGATACATTATTTATTTTGTTTCTCTGAAATGGTTTACTCTGTGCAAGAAAGAATTGAAATTGTAGGTTTATACTACCAAAATAATAATTGTGCAAGAGCTGCTGCTAGAATATTTAACGAATTACATGACGGAAGACATGCAACTCATAAGTATGTAATTCAACTGATGGAGAAATTTACCACAACAGGGTATGTTTGCAATAAAGTGCATAAGCGAGAGGGACTCGTAAATATCCAAGCAATCCAAGTGGCAATTTCAGGGCAAGTCAGCTTAGAGGCTCAA
>CAJUYG010005704.1:0-13390 GCA_910591675.1 Galerucella calmariensis
TTAATATTTCAACCGTGGCAACCACTCATTAAAAACCCAAAAAAAAAACATCCGCATTCAATATTTAACAAATTATCTCCGCAAAATGTACTGACTTAATAAAGTCTAAACTATTTCGGTACCTATACATAAGTTAATTCAACCAATTCACCATCACTTATCACTTGGTGGTGTTTTTCAGAAAATCACATTGGCTGCTGCCATAAGAAATAACAGCTTGAATTTTCCAGAACAGCGACCTCTGCCTAGACGAAGAAAACCTAATTTTTTGCACAGAGCCTCAAAATGATGTGCTCTTACCAATAATAAAATGAAATAAATATGTAAATGAGCCCATTACCTTATAAAATACGTTGTGAATCCATATTGAGAGGGTTATTGGAAACCACACGCTTGTATTAATCTAATTTTTTTAAATACGTAGATAATATTGTTCTTATAGCTTGTGGTGTTATAACTGTTCAAAATTATTAAATAAAATAATGAGTCAGTTTTTTACAAATTAAATTTTATTAATCTTTTTCAGTAGATCATCAACAAAACTGGCGTATATTATGTGTTTTAAAAGAAATTATTTCATTTAATTCAAAGTCCGGATCATATCTAACAAAACTGGCGTATATTATATGACGACGCGAGGCACGTTACAGTCAGAAGCGTAATGTTTGTGCATATTAACTTTCATATGCGGTGACGTTACAGTCATAGTCTTCGCCCCGCTACGGTATGCTTGTTTAATTGGTTATATTAGGAGAACGACATATTCTATTGACATGAAATTTTCAGAATCATATTTTTATCCTTAGTACTTTGTTTTACGACAGTTAAAAATGATTTAAAATTTTTAGTATATGAGCCCATTCCATTATCCAAAGTTTTAAAATGATATATTAAAAATACCAATATCTTTAAAGGCATTATTCGGTAATCTCTCTTTTCTTTATTTTACGATACTTTGGAAATATCCGATCTTTCCTCAATATTTTCTCAAACCACCACATGTGTATAAAGCCATTTTGAATATTGTAGTTTGTCATTTGGTCTCCATATCACGCGAAGAATAAAAATAAGTAACGGGAAGTAAACTTGCCCCCTTGCTCCGCCCGATCCCTTCTTTCAAACCCACTTCATCGAAAGAAGAAAACTCCTGAAATATATTTAATGCGGAATCTGTAAAGAACTATATTTCACTTTATATTCAAATTATGACTAAACAGCAATAAACATTTTAGACATGTACAACAGGAGTGGAATGGAAAGAAAACAGACATGAAGAAACGCAGTGCTGGCGCGACACATGAACAGAACATGGGTTTGGGGCGTGGGCAATAGAAACCTTATGAACCATGAGTTTTTTAGATTCTGCGAAATATATTTTGGAGAATATCTTTTTTAACAATGAATTTTAAGAAAAATGGTGATTTTCTCTTCCCCTTCTAGAACAACTTTGGTATTGGGAATTTGACAAAAGCTACTTCTTTTATGGGATTCATAATGGCGTATACTGGCTAATCAATTTAATCTTTGTTAGTTGACTGTATGTTTATTTTAAAAAGAATCATGAACATTTGAAAACTCTTTTTCATAATAATATTAACTAACAGCTTGATACTCCATAATCCCACCTCTACTTTATAGTTACAGCTTACTGACATTTGACAAGCACACATTTTTAATGTCACTTATTAGTTATTAATAAAAATATATGGATACCTACCCTTTGATTATGAATAGTTTTCTATAGTCACAATTAAACAGTGTTTTATTGAAAATATTGGACCAAATGTCCCTATATAATGGCATGTCTTTTTAGATCCATCCCATATCACTGAAATCCTAACTCCCCCTATGTAGTTGCTTGTTTTTTAGCATAAACAGTAGCTTTTAGTTTTGTCTTTTTGGAAAACTTTCTCTTACGGAGAGATTTTTTATGGTAACGCACAATGTTTATTTGTATTAGCAATATATATTGTACCTAGTAGCAATCAATATCCATTGATTTACCTCATATATTTTCAACAGAAAAATGATTTGAATTTGTACTGTGGCAATGCAATAAAATATATGGCTTAGGCGAGGGCTTAGGGCTACATTCAAATCATGTCTTAATCTGTCTACCACTCTCCAGAATCAAGGAGTCTCTATGTATGTATATTTCTAGGGGCCCTTAAAATGCTGAAGTACACATTGAAAAAATAATCAACATCCATATGAAGTTTGTTTAGGTATTATAATATATTAATTCCTTTAGTAAATTGTTTTTGTACACCTCTGTAACTTAGTTTTCATTATAATACTAAATAAAAATTACCCCATGAAATTAAAATCTGAATACTCTTAAATACCTTACACCTTTGTGCCAATTTATTTTGTTTGGTAATTATATCTGTTTTTAGTTTTTTATATTATATTCAAATCCATTTTAAAATTTTTAGAAATAATACTTCCAGCAACTTACCTACCTAAAGGTAGATGTAAAAAATTAGTGCAACAGACTAGATGAATCTACTTTAGTAACAATTTAATACTAATAATAATTAACATAATTTTATATTATAAGTATATTGAAGAATAATAAGGAAGGACATGGAGAATAACAAGCACTTAAAAGTCGTAAATTATATGTATTTTACATTTAATATGCATTAACTTTAAAAGTTTTTGCACATCTCTTACAGATAAAGGTATTATGAAGTTATTATGCTTAATTGGGTATCAATTAGTTCAATTAGTACCGACTACGAGCCGTGGCGATATTAAACGCATAATAATCATGTTTATCAACCATTACAATCGAGTAAATTTACATCGCATTGTATTTATACTTTCAATTCTTTAGTGCTAAATGGAATAATGTTTACATCTTTAAACATAACCTAAGTGTTAAATAGCACTATACCTAAAGTGCTAAAAGGAACGAAAAACAATTGAAGGGCAAATCGTTTAGCACTTTGGGAATGTCTTTAACAAAAGTCATGTATAAATATAAATACAGGTAAAACATTTTAAAAAATACTTACATTTCTCAGAAAACTTCGAAATTCATATTAAAATTTTCCCAAAATATTTTTCTCACATTGCACCAAAATTTTAAGAAGACCCGGCAAGGTAATTCAATAAACGAGACAAAAAAATAATAACCACCATCCAAAAAAACTTAAGAAACTAACACCAGAAATTAACAGCAATATTATTGTGTCACAACAAACAAATTGAATCGAAAAACCATGTGACTTAGAATTTTTTAACAAAATTTCTAGTGTTTACATGTCACTCTTTCCGTAACAAATGAGTTTCTGTCTAGACAACAAGACGTATGTCAATATTCGTCAAAATCAAAATGGCTACGCCTTTAATTTGTGAGCAAAGACTGACGTTATTATTTATCTTTCACACTGGTGTTTAACGATTATTCACGTGTATCGAAAAACGTATTTCCACTATAGCTTGTCGTAAAACACGCCCAACGCTTAATAGCTTGGGCTTAATTCAAATAGAACCGCCAAAAACCAAATTTTACCTGATTAGGGGACTTTACTTTTAAAATAAATTGCCATTTTCCATATGAAATGTAATTATTTCTTTCATTTCAGCTAGATTTTTTTGGTTTAGTTTAAAAAATAAGGAGCATGCGCTCATCAATGGTTTTTGTTTTTAATCTTATTTTATCGACTTATTTCAGAAAAGATAGATTCAAAATGCGATAAACATTAGTAATGGATACAATATACATTTATATTATTATTTATCCCATATTTTGTTAGGTGTATTAAATCGTATTTCGGCATTTAGAATATTTTAGCTCCTCCGATGATAATGTTTTGTTGATTATGTTCGCCATCTATTAGATAAGTATTGTAGCTTCAATCAATCATGTAAGGAATCTATTATTTACATAAGCCTAGCCTGTGCCCTGTGCCTGATCACAGAATTGGCTTGGCACATTTGGCTAACAGGTCAGAATATTATGTGAAAATGCCTAGGAGATTTTTTGTGTATTGGCCTTGCAAGGGTATTGGTATTGTTTTGTATTCATTTTAATCAGATGCGTCAAAAACTTTTTTCCTCTAAAATGTACTTATTTTGTTACTTAGTTTTATAACCTCAAAAAATTAAAATTGCCATTAAATGTATATATTATTTGCAATAAATTGAATAAAAAACAAGTATTCAAAATGAAAAATGACGAAAAAGAAGATGTAGACAAAGAACGAGTTCAAACAAATAAGAAAAAAAGCAGGGTAAACGATTGCGATAATGGATTTTCAGATTGGGTATGTAACTGTTTAAACCAAATGTGAATGAATATATTGAATATTGTATTGAAATGTATTAACTTAATGTTAACAGGGTGGTTATAAGGCTGCTAAAAGAGCAAAGCTTATGAACCAATTTGAAAACTGCGAAAAAAACCAAATTTCAAATATTTTTCAAAATGTTGCAATACATGTAAATGGACTTACTAGACCTCCTATCGATGAATTAAGAAATCTTATGGCTTCACATGGTGGGCAGTTTCATATGTATCAAGTCTCAAGCACTACTCACATTGTTGCTTCAAATTTACCAAATGTCAAGGTTTGTTATTTTATTACAATCGATAGTTGTTTTACAAATAGTGATGTGTCTTTATTTTAGATTAAACACCTTGGGACAACTCCCATTGTTAAACCAGCTTGGATAACAGATAGTATTGACTATGGAAAGCTCTTAGATTATAGAAGATATTTATTATATAATAATCAAAGTAAATCACAACCAAGAATACATTTTCCTGTCTTGGATAAACCACCAAATGATATTCCTATAGATGACAATGGAATCCAAAAAAATATTAATTCTGAAATTCTGGATAACCAATCATCTACTCATGTTTCTATTGATCAAATTACACCTGCTAAAATAACTACAGACCAAAATAATAAATTACCAACAAAAACAGCTTCCGATCCAAATTTTCTAGAAGAATTTTATAACAATTCCAGGCTACATCTAATTTCAACATTAGGTGCTGAATTTAAACAGCTTGTTGGCCAAATGAGAGATTCTTGTGATGGAAAATTTCCTGGAATTGAAAATTTGCTCTTGCTTAAAGGTACCAATACCTACATATTTTTTCAATTATTTAATTTCCTAAACTTTTCAAGGACATAATAGTAACCAAGTAATACCAAGTTCTGTAATAATGCACATAGATATGGACTGTTTTTTTGTTTCTGTGAGTATTCGTAATAAACCAGAACTTAAAGGAAAACCAGTAGGTATTACTCATGCTCGAAATGGACAAATAACAAATGTAAGACCAGAACAGAAGGCTGTCCAAGAGCAAGAATTTGCATTGTACTCTGAAAGATTACCAGTAGGAGTGACTTCCAGAGTTGAACAAATTGACACTTTGTCTAGTATGTCTGAGATAGCAAGCTGCAGTTATGAAGCAAGAAAATATGGGATTAAAAATGGAACATTCTTGGGTCAGGCTATTAAAATGTGCCCCAATTTGGTTACATTGCCTTATGATTTTGAGGTATACTTTATATTTATCAGTTAAATTAACTTTATATTAGACAATGGTGATATCATAACGCACGGTTCGCATGAATTCGATTAACGTGGTTTTCTTATTTAAATTTACCCACATAATAACTACAAATATAGCACAAAACACAAAATCTGTTCAAAAATTATTATATTAAATTATAGGATTCGCCAAATTTTATTTTGTGATAAAAAAAACTAGATACGACCGGAAATCGAATTGCGGTCTACTCCAGCATTCTCCGAATTGTCATGACGCGGATAGCTGTCAAGTGTTTTTATTTTGGGTATATCTATAGTTAGTATAGCTGTAGGAATAAAAAAAATCAAATTATAAAGAATTAAAATGTCTTCTGCGTTATTTTGAAAATGTTTTGCACTACAAACTGATTATTTTAAAAATAATCATATGTTGTAGGTAGGTACAGTTATTGATGCTTTCAAATAAATAAAACTAATTATAAAAGTGAAAAATAATAAAGTAGGCTTATGTCAAAATTCTCAAATTACTTATAACACAAAAAATAGAAAAAGTTTTTGTGAAGTGTAAGTGAAATATGTATTACATAAAAGTGTAAACAAATTAGAATTGTGAGATAAACTAGAAATAAAAAGTGTTTTTTATTATAATGGAAGTTGATACTGATAGTAGCGAAAAACCTAAGGTACTTTTTAAATATTTATGGCCGTAGGAAGAATAGTGTACATAACTCGATGCAAAGTGAATTTCACTCATTTCATTTCCGCACTCACCGATGTCAACATTATTTTTAAAAAACCATTTCATTAAACAATATTTGTTACAATTATCACATATTCGTAGGAAAAATAGTGTACATTACTTGTGCGAAAGTGATTTTTCACACTCGTAGGAGTGGCTCAATGCTTCTCACTCGTGTGAAAAATGTCACTTTCCGCACTTGTTACGTAATATACTATATCAACACTTTCCAGGGAATTAAGGAAGTATCTCATAATCTGTACAAGACTATTGCTTCCTACACTCTTGATATAGAAGCGGTTAGTTGTGATGAAATGTATGTAGATATTACAAAAGTTTTAAAGAAAACTGGTCTTACAGTAGAAGAATGGGCCAACCATATTAGGCAAGAAATTATGACTGTTACAGGATGTCCTTGTTCTACAGGTGAAATAATAAATAGATTTGATATAAAGTGAAAGTTTAATTTATATTTATGTAATATATTTTTGTATTCTATATTATTATAAGCTGCTTATTTAACAAGTATCTGCTATTTTTGTTAGGTTTTGGGGCAAATAGACTTCAAGCAAGGTTAGCAACAAGAAAAGCTAAACCTGAGGGACAGTTCTATTTAAAACCGGATGAAGTAGAAAATTATATGATTGATGTAGCTCTTTCTGATTTACCTGGGGTAGGTAGAGCCACTCTAGCTAAGTTACAGAAATTAGGGCTACACATATGTGGAGATCTTCAGGTGAATACCAATTATGGTTTTTATATATACAGGCTATGCGCAATGTTCTAAACAATTTGACAGTTCAGAATGTTTTAGTTGGCATCTTTGAAAACTCTACAAAATGAATTGGGACAAAAAGTGGGTGAAACACTGAAAGAGCAATCTATGGGAATCGATAGTAAACCTTTGAATTTTCATCACGAACGAAAATCAGTATCAGCTGATGTTAACTATGGAATAAGATTCAAAACTATAGAAGAGTGTTACAGTTTTCTACAAAATTTGTCTGTAGAAGTTTACAACAGAATAACTGATATTAAAATGAGAGCCAGATGTCTAACATTGAAATTATTAGTAAGAGCTCCAGAAGCACCGGTCGTAAGTTTTCCAATTAATCTTTCAGTTTACAGCTTAATTGAGGTTTCCTTTTGTTTAGGAAACCGCAAAATTTCTTGGCCACGGTGTTTGTGATAGTTTAACTAAAAGTACAACGTCAAATTTGATTCTAAATAATCCACAAACAATATTTAACGAAGCTAAAACATTGTACGAAAAACTTGGCGCTGATTTTGCAGAATTAAGAGGTGTCGGTCTTCAGTTAACTAAATTAGAAAAAAATGTTCCAGTCAACAAGGCAATGAGTAATTTTTTAAACCAGAAAAAAGAACAAGAACGTGATAGTAAGGAATTAAACAAAAATTCTAATGAAAAAAACAAGTTTAGTGATATACAAAAAGGTGTGAATTCAAAATTACTTTCTAATGTCGATAAAGAAGCGATGAAAACATCAACGGGTTCAAAAAGAGGAAGGCCAAGAGGGAGTAATAATGGAAATAGGACATTGAAGAAATCAATGAGCAATGCAAGTTTGGATAAATATTTTGACAAGAAAAAAAGTACAGAAACTGGAATTAAGTCTAAACAGGTACACTTTGGCAAGTTTATCTGAAGCCGTGAAATGAATGCAGTCGAAAACATTCGATATTGCCACGTTTAACTATGAAAAAGCTAAAGTGCTATGTATGTAGTGATAATAATTAGAAAAGGGACTTAATTATTAACAATATTATAAACGTTAATTCTTTAATGTCTTGCTTCCTTACATTTTTTCTATTAACATAATTTTTTTTTATTTATGAATATTAAAAGATGAGCACTTTTCCAAATTTGCTATGGGCTTCTTCAAGCTCTGGCAGCGTTGTACGAAAACCATAAGTACCACACCCTCCGAATTACAGAATTGGTGATTTTTATCGAAAGGCCTGACCAGCCGACTTCTTATTGGCAAGGGCGTGCGTGTGTTCTTCCCTCTCACTTCGTCAATTGACTGATATTGATTTATCCAGTGGCGTTGGTATTGTTCAGTGACCTTTGTATTCTCAAATTTACTTGGTAAAATAGGTACCGTACGCAATTTGTACGTTCATGACAGATATGCGCCATGTTTCCTCGCCTCTTACCGATGCCTCGTAGCTTCAGATAAACTTGCCAAGCTATAGATGTTATTCATTATTTTTCAAAAGTTACTTGAATGATTAAAACTACTAAAAATTGAATAAGGCATTTTGTTTAATTCAATTCCGTATAACAGAATGTTCCAGTGGATCATAAGATTGATATGAAAGTGTTGAACGAGCTGCCAGAAGATTTAAGAAGAGAAATAATTAAAGAGTATAATTTAGAAATGAAAGTTGAAGATACACTACAATCTAAAATAAAAGGCATTCAATCTATCAAAACAAATATTACCACCCAAGCTAAAAAATCTGAAAACGGTGAGTTTCTTTAGAACCCTCTTTGTATCACAGCTTCTAACGATGGGAATATAATTATTTTATTATTTATATAGTGCTTTTGGTCATGTTTCAGTTAAAAAATCTCCATTTAGCAATCTAACTTGGGATGACATCAAACCTATAATAAGAAAATGGACCGAATCAGAACAGAGTCCTTACAACATGGACATTGAGATGATAGCTGCTCATTTTAAGCTATTAGCCGTCAACAGAGAAATTGAAGTTTTAATGAGTGTCTTTAATTTTTTATACAGGTAAACACATCACTGGGATCGGTCACGTTGGTGCTGTCCCGGTCTTAAGACATATATTTTTTTTTATTACAGAATGTTTTCTACTTTAAATTGTGAATGGCATCGAGCATATTTCGAAATAGTCAATACAATGCAGGAGGGAATGGTAGCAAGATTTGGGCACACTTTATTAGTACAAAGGAATTTTGACTGCTGTAAAATGACATAGCGGGGAATACTTGCAATATGTGAAAAATATTGCAGATTTTATTTAAGAAAACCACGGGAATTCTGTTTTCAGAGCAATTTTCCGTCCTCTAACGACTGTAGAGATCGAAATTGGCATCGAGCCGGAAAAAACGATTCAATTCTGTTTTTTATTGAAGAATTCTTACGAAATTTGTTCTACATTTTTTTGCCCAAGTGAATAAATTCGTCTGGATATTGAAAAAACTGACTGAAATCGAATGGATAACATCAAAATTTATTTTATATTTTTAATAAAATAGTTTTTTAATTACTTCGTCAAATGTTTCATTTTTACCATTCCTGAAAAAAAAAACTACTTGTCTTTGAATGTTGGAATTGAGTTTCTTGTAATGCCACACATCTTATCCCATAGTATAGTTCGAGAGCTTATTTTCCCGACCGATTCCAACGTTGCCAAATTTAGTAGTAACATAACAATATTGAAGTAAATATCAGAAATTGAGAAATAGAAAACTGAAAAAAAAAAAACAATAAAACCCAGGCCCAAACCCGGTTGATCAAAGTGTAACTATGTATAAAAATATCAGAAAAGGTCACCATTCCTGTGAAACAATTGCTTAGATGCTCCGAAATTCGAAATATTTTAGTATGAGTCTGACTGTCGTAGGGTGTCCTTCTTATACTTATTTCTGTACTTGCGTACTGAAAATTAAAATAATCGTAATATTTGAATGCAGGAATAGACCTGGTAATTGATTATCTAGAGATTCCTGACTTATAAATTACAAAAAGGTATGTATATTAGTTCTATTAATAGTGTTTAGATGAATTAATGAGCTTCGATTACTTATGATATATTCATGTTATTTACAAAATTGCGTCAGGGGCATAACGGGTGGGGTAAAATGAGCACCTGTCCATTTTGCACCATGCTACTAAAAAATATAATTTGAATGAAACGACAGTTTTTTTCTTATTGAAAAAGGAGATATAGTACGTACATACAAAAAAAGAGTGATAGGCAATCTAGTTTGGAACAAAAATTCTATGAAAATGATATTAAAGCAGTTATAGAATCAAATAGTGGATGTTAAACTACTGCAGATCAATTTGGAGTGCCACGAAAAAGTTACGATGAGTTTAAATGTTGAATATGTGTTATAAAATGTTGTATATCCAAAATAAATAAACATTAAATGCATTTTTTTCCAATTCAGGTCCTCTTTAATTCATTTTAAACTTTATGCTCATTTTATCACTTCCAAGTGTCCATTTTGCCCCAGCTGATGGGGCAAAAAGGGCATTTGACAAAAATATTGGAAACTGTCAAATGGTACTTATTTACACATTCATTTTAAAGAATGATGATACCTACTGCTTTTTGTAGCTTGTTACGTAGTTAATACATTTGTGAAATACTGTTTTTCTACTGTAAACGGATAAGACTTTATTAAGCAACTTGCTTAAAGTGCTCATTATGCCCCGGTCTCCCCTATACATATGATATATAAGTTTGTTCTGTTTCAATTTCATAAATCGTGTCCATAATTGGAATTTATAAATTTTTTTCCTAAGCAAGGGCCCGGGGCTATAGCCCCAGCAAGCCCCTCTCTTAATCCGGCGATGTATATACGCATGCACACGTATGGGTACTTAATGAGTTTATTGACAAAAAAAATATTAACTTGCAAGTCATAACTTATAAGAAAAAGCTAAAACTTCTAAGTAGAAGCTAATACTTATTTTTATTTGAATAAAAACTAGAACTCTTTCGAAAGTAAATACTGGAAAAATCTTTTGAATTTTGAGTGATTACTTATAAGTACTTACTTATATTTACAAGTGTTTACTTTTTTCGTTGTGTTTCAATTCAATTAACATCACAAGTTACTTGCACATTTATGCTAGCAAATCCTTTTCTGTTAATAAAATCATCGCCAAATTCTGGTGGTTTTTTAATTTGAACATGAGTGCAATCTACAGCACCAATGACTGTAGGAATTTGGAATCGATTCGACCATTTAATTCTTGCTTCTTCCATGGCATCTAGATTAGATGGAAATTTTATCCAATGGTGGGCTTTTTCTAATATAGAATCAGCTACTTCACTTATGGTTTTGCATACTTTAGTGTAGTATGATGAACGCCAAAATCTTCACCAATACCTGGTATCACTAACATATCGTAGGAATATCTCTATCTTTTGCCGAGATACAAGTGCACCTCCTCTGGATTCATCTTTCTCTGGTAAAAAATAATCCGAAATATAGTCTACACTTTCACTTTCAAAACGCAACAAGAGCTTAGATTTGCTTGGGCTGATGCTTTTTCTCTTCCTATAGTTCTTCCTGTTACGAACATTTATGAAGTCCACCATGTTCAACAATATACTAACAACTACCGTAGGAAAAAAGGATGCTTTATAGGTACCTTAAAAATCGTCAAGTTATAACTTACTAATTTAAGACAGATCTTATTTTTATTCAAATGAAAATAAGCCAGTACTGGAAAAATCCTTATATTTTAAGTAACTACTTCAAACCAGAAGAGTCTGCTTATGGCCATAAGTAATCCCTTTTACATGAAGTAGTCACTGACCTTTTATTCAATTTATACTAAGAAAATACTTAAATATTTTTTCTTTAACACACTAACAAAATTGTTTACAAGATAACTTTGTTAAATAACTCGTCAAATTAATCTGGCTAATTGGTCTCTGCCAAAGCCACCCAACTACTCAAAAAAAAAGAGGAAGTAGAAGCCAATATTTTTTTTATTCAATAGACCCATAGAGGTGGTATATTTCCCGTGAAATGCGTCAGATGAAAGGGTGTTTTTCTGATCTGACAACTCCATCTCTTCGGAACATTTTGTGTACAATTTCACACTATTTTACCAATAATATATAAATGAAACACACAATTATTTTAAACGTGACTTTATTCGTCAAACAATGTATACATTGGAAAGGTTATAATTAACAGAACTACTTCAGAGTAATTACATATATTGCAATGAATTACAGGGGTCCAGATCAGAAATAACTGACAAGACAATAATTATAACGCCATAAAATAATTTTCAATAATATAAATAATTTTAGTCAATTTCAGTCGGTTTAATAAGCAATATTATATGGTGGGGAATAAATTTGTTGTATCAACAGTCGAAATTATTTGATCTGGTCCAACAGGTGAAATAACCTGTGATTGTTAAACGGCGCAGAAACCGAAAACAATCGCCTGTCTAAAGCCACGTTTCGACAGGGGATTGATGACCCAACAGCAATATGTACCGTTATATTATTGCTGTGACCTTATAATAATCACCTGCAAATACTTTATATTACGATGTAGCACAAAATACTGGCAGTAGTATAAACAGGATTAGGTCTATAACAATTTCAATTAAAAATAAATGTCAATATATAAGGTTTGTTCCCGTAGCAAGTTAATAACTGTTATGGACATATTGAGTCTGCGCAGTATCAAATAAGCGTTCCAGCAGAGCCTGAATACTGCGCAGACTCAATATGTCCATAACAGATAGGAACTTGCTACGAGAACAAACCTATTGGTATAAAAAAGAGATCAGAGCATTTTTTGGACACCAAATATGCAATAATATTCATTGTATTGTCCATACAAATATTTTTCACCTTTAGTTTAACATTTGACCAGTTGATATTCATTTCATTATTTAACAAACATTTGCACTTGTATTTTTAGCTTTGACAAATTTTCTTCTCTTTTTTGTAATTGTAGATTTTTGTCGAGAACAACTAGGTATATCATCATATATACTGTAACTTGCACAACTTTATGTATGTCGATCGTAATATATAGCAATACAGGGGGCTTCATCAATCCAACAGCTCCATTGCTGTGACTGACATCGCCTGTCTTTTTCTACAAGACCCTCCTAAGTGCAAAATGTTGGTCGGTTGCTTCCAAGCAAAAATAATTGTAAAAAAACGCAAATTTTCAACACGAAATGTATTAGTGTGAAATTCGTGCAGGTTGCGTTAAGCTCAAAAACATTTAAATATGTAGTTATTTTTTTGGATATATGATTATATTTTAAAGCGTCGCCAAGAACAAACTTCCCTAGCCTTGTATTATGAATTATGCTATTCGCATCTACATGAAATAAGTTCTTGGTTCAAGGCATCACTTTA
>CAJUYG010005706.1:0-13387 GCA_910591675.1 Galerucella calmariensis
GTAAGACTACGTTTGTTTATTTCCATTGAGGCCAGCCAGTCTAACTGAATTTTGATAAAAAAATCCCACCTTTCAAACGTTTCTTGAAATATCTTGAGATAGGAAAATATATCGATATGCGGATTTCGCTAATTTGCTGATATTTTGGTCTATTTTCATATTTCATTGTTAATACTGTGTCCTTCCATATAATATTTTCCAAAAAATACTGGATTCGAACAAAAATGGTGACTCTAACGTTCATGTTACTAATTGAGGTTTTTTGAGTATATAACACTTACATTGGTGGAAAAGAGCTCTTCTCAACAAGACAAACTTTGCAAAGATCGGTTCAGTAGAACCGGAGTTATGGTCGTTTTCACATAAAAAAGGTCTCAGTTTCTCCCACTTGTTATTTAAGTTATAGATATATAGTTTTCTTTTTTAATTCAATTGAGACCTAAAGCGGTAGACTTACAAGTATGTAACTAATTTCTAGGATTTTTTCGATGCCATTTATGTTGTAATTTTTCCTCAATGCTGTAGTACAATCCGAACCTGAGGTATGGCTGACTAATTCGATTCAAGCCTAATTTTTCATATAGATTTTTCTGCAGAAATTTTGGTGGGACTATATAGGGTGATTTTTAAGAATTCATATAATAACTGGAGAAATAAAGTGAAATATTCTTCCTAACCGAGTTACAGGAAGTAATATTTCAAATTGTTTTAGCCCGTTGTTTTGACACTCTCCAGTATTTTTTGTTCAGACTTGACAAACAATTTACGTATATTAGGATAAGGTCAGATCCGATACTGTTTTTTATCAGAAACTATAGGCAAATTATAATTGATCATAAATTGTAAAATAAAGCGGAATATTGTTTTCTTGGAAGATACTAAGAAACTGGAAGGGCTATAAAACCTAGAAAGAAGACATGCTTTGAGAAAAAATATATATGACTTGAAATTGTACTATAAAAAACCATTCTTATATAGGGAGAGTGTATAGAATCTATAGACCTTTACCACCAGTTATTTTCACATACTGGTGATTTGTTTATTTTTAAACAGCCGTATTCTAGGATACAATGTTAATGAGAAGATTGAGTCCATAGTTTACAGCGATATTATGAATTAGAAAAAAAACTTGAACATATTGTGACACGTCAGCATAACATATCCCTATACTTACAAAAATTTAAATGCTCTAGTTATAAACTAAATCACAACAGTTTCGAGTTAAATATCGTACCTTATTTTTCACCTTAAAACTCCAATTCCAGTATTTAACGTAATACCTGTAAAATGTTTGAAAATACATACAGACATTTATACAGGGTGTCCCACGACAATTAAGACAAGTAATATACCCATCAGAATTGGGCAGTGATAATTATAATTTTGGGGGTGTAAATTAGAGCAAATGTTGTATCTTTTCTTGTTATTGTGTTACCCAATGAGTTATTTGTTTTTGGTCACGTGACGTTGCATTCAAAATTATTAGAGGGACAACCTGTATATTTGTGCCTTTCTGTGCTCCTCTCGATAAAACAATTCCAACTAACTAGCACACTTGGGGTCTGAGGTGATTAATTCAAGAGATACAGGTACTTAAATGATTGTAAGTTAAATTCATAATTTTCAATTTAAAGAATCTTATTTTGTTTTATTTTGGAAGCCGTTATGGCGTAAAGAAATATCAACATACTATCTTGACTCGAAACATTAATTGTTAAATATAATTTAACAATAGATTTGAAAATTTAAACAGCATAAAACGTGAGCTATTGTTTCAATATACACTGTGAGCCGAAATAAATGAGTACATTTTTCAATTGAAAATATTTTTTTTGTTTTTGGGGCGTTTTATTTTCTTTTTGCTGGGCTAATAACCTAACATGTCCTCAACATGACTGTGAATTTGGAAGCAAAAATAATGTACAGTTCCAAACAAACTGCATTCTTTCTTTGAGCTGCTCGATTGTTTCAAATTGTTGTCCGTGGCACAAATTTTGTTCGAAAATTCCCCAAATCGAATAATCAACCAGATTTAATTCTGGGCTGTTAGTGGCCACATTCATTATATTTTTCTTTAAGTTTTAAAGTTACTAAACTGTTTTCATAAATGTGTTATTTGTAAAAATGTTATTTAATAAAAAAATGGTATTTCGTGAATCCGGTAATTTCGGAAAATTTCCTTCTTACTGAAGTGTTCTGGATAGTTTATCTACCAAAAAAGCATATTAGTACAACTATAGCTAAAACAGTTTTCATTTGCAACGAGCTCGAATGCTCTGTTAAATAATAGGTTTTTACAAGTCCGACCCTGTATATTATTTTTGCTTTCAAATTTACAGTCATGAGTCAAAAGATACTTGAATACTAAAACTAAATCGCACGCACATAACTATCAAATATTCGAAGGGGAAGAGGTGGGGTTTCTTACAGTGGTTCTGAATCCAGCTGTTCAACTAAATACTTCGGTCAGAAGCACCGCCCACGAAATGCGCACGAAATTCGATCGTGCTAGACCTCAGAAATCATTCTTTAATGTTGTTTGGAGCGATAAACATCATTGTACAGTGCCGGATTGAGTTAGTTAAGTGAGTGATGGAGTTTAAAAGTAAACTAAATAAACACAGTTTGAACAGTCAAACTCATGAAGTGGTCGCTAATGTATTTTAATATATGGAGGAAGAAAAATCTACAGGAGTGCTAAAAATGTCCCTCGATAAGTTGTATGAACGAGTTATTGCTGCAACGGGTGTGTCTGAATCAAGTATTCGAAGAATTGTGAATGAAAAAAAAAAAGAAATAGATGCTGGTTCCAAAGCATCCTTTACATCTCCAAAAAAAACTAGAAAGAGGAAGAATCCTATGACCGACTTAGACGATGCAGATAAAGGTGTACTACGTAGAATAATTGTAAATAATTTTACAGTTGACAAAATTGTGCTTACAATGCCGAATATTTTGAAAAAATTTAAAGAAACAGGATATAGAGGAGGAACAGATCCTCTTCGGAAAGTAGTAAAATCAATGGGCTTTCGTTGGAGAAAAACAAAAACCAACAGAAAAATTTTAATGGAAAAGCACGATATTCGTCAATTAAGAGTGTCTTATTTACGTGCCATTAAAAGTTATAGAAATGAAAAAAGATGTATATATGGATGAAACATACATTCACAGTACTCATACCGTGGGTACTTGTGGGAATGACAATTCCAATGAAGGACTAACAAGACCCATATCAAAAGGAAAAATATTGATTATTGTTCACGTTGGGAATGAAACAAGCTTCATTGGGAAGGCTAAATTGATTTTCAAGTCTAATACCACTACAGGAGATTACCATCACGAGATGAATTATGAGAACCACAAAAAATGGTTGATTGAAAAATTAATTCCCAACTTGCCTTCAAAGTCGATACTAGTAATTGACAATGCTCCTTATCATAACGTTCGAAAAGATAAAGCACCTAATTCGAACAGCAGGAAACAAGTTATGATAGACTGGTTGAGATCAAAAAATATTTACTTCGACATTAACGTGCTCAAGGTCGATTTATATACAATTATTAAACATCATAAGCCAACATTCATCACATATGAGATAGATGAACTGTTGACACAACATGGCCACAATATTTTACGATTGTCGCCATACCACCCAGATTTAAATCCGATTGAGTTGGTATAGGAACAGTATGTGGTACTTAAAAATGTATCATTTAATATTACAGACGTTCAACAGTTATGTGATAACTTTTTCGACGAATTTGGTGCTGATGAATTTAAAAAACGTTGTGATCATGCGATAAAGTGAGAAGAAAAGTTCATGGAAGGCGAACCTCTTGGATAGACGAAGTTACAGAGAATTTTATTATTAATTTAGGTGAAGATTCTGAATCGGAAAGTGGAACGAAACTCAGTGATTTTGACTCTGAATAATTGTTTTTTGTATCGTTGATTTTTATATTGATTTTATTAATTCCTATTTAACTAACATTATCAAATATTTTTTAATTTCTTGGGGTTCTACAATGACAATGAAATATACCTATTGGATTTTCCTATTAAGAAAATTTATTCAGATTAAATTTTACTCATCAAACATTTTAAATACGTATTTAGTACAAATAATTTAATAGTATTGCAAATTTTAGACAAATGAATAAAAATTTTAGAATACAAAATAAATCACAAATTAGTTCCAATAAGTAAATCTCTGCATACTTTCTCTGTTTAACACTGACTGTGGCTTCGCGCATCTCGAAGTTCTCCCACCGTTCACGTCTCGATCTGTCCGCTGTACCATTTCTTATTGCATGTATCTGTGTACTAAGTACTGGTTTTATAAAAGTGCTAGTTGAGTTCCGCTTCAACTCAATGTTCAATGCAAATGCGTTTTATAAACATAAGTTCGGTTAACTTGCAGTTGACAACGACGCACCTATATTGGAAAACCTGTACGTCAAACTGCGAGTTTGTTTTTTGAAAGTTGGGTTCACAGTTAACTCGCTGTCTACGTGTTTGGTTTTTACCGGTTCGTCTGCATTATTATTTCTTCACAAAGAAACAATCATTTAAAGTTTAAAGTTTGTTTATAGCAAACCAGCTTTTTGCAAATTAAATTATTCGTCATTTTATCTCTGATAATGGTCGTGCCTAGAACGAAAACGCCTTAAGCGTCTTGTTCTTCTAGCCAATTCATCAGCAGATGAATAGACTGAAGGGCAACTCTTTATTGACAGGCCACTGCACATTCCAAGGACAATAGCCTGCGTTATGAAAAGTAATAATACCGGTAGGACTAAAAAATGAAGGTTTTATATTATTATTAATAATTCATTAGACCATCAAAGTTTTTTCAAATGCCATGATGAGATTCCATAATATTAATCAGTCAGTAATAAAAGTTAATTTTGGTGATTTGATAATTTTCAATATTTTAGTACATGAAATAGTGGACTTGAAGTTTTGACATTTTCAAACAACATATTCAATTTACCAAGTCAAGGGGTATTGTAATTTTCTCATTAGTACTTTAATTATAATACTTAACATTATGCGGCCGATTGATCGGCCTTTTTTTCTTTGGATGATGACGTTGTTTTTGTACTCGTTGTACAAACTATAGTCGGTAAATTTTCAGCTGCAGCAGCTCTCTCTGCTAAAAATCTATCGAAATCGCTACTCGATACAGATTCCTCAGCTCCAGTCTACAATATCAAAATTATTATTTATTAAAATGAATAAGACTCTTGTGAAATATTAAGAAAAGTTAAAGAGATGCACTATAGATAAAAAAATACTTATAGATGGAAAACTAACCCGTGGCGCCCTCTATTTGTACGGGTGGCGCCACCTTGAGAGTCCCGTCAGTACCTCTAACACAAATCAGATGGTTGTGAACTTCGCAACAGCCGAAAAAGAAGATTCCTGTAATTTTACAGTTTCTAAATTAGGTACTGTAATTTTACTTTGATTACAAAATGACATTTATAGTCCTTTTTTGTTATTTCATCTAAAGTAACTCAACATTAGATTGATATTACAATAATAACAATCAAATGGTCAAGTAAAATTAAATGAAATGTCAAAAAATGGACCATATAATGCCTGAAGTGGAAAAATAAAGCAATAAGTTTATATATTTTAATGAATAAAAAAAGTATACAATAAATGAAACGTTTTTTACATATTTCAATGACAAACATCAAGAAAAATAAATGTTAGGAATTCAACAACAATGCTGGGAAGTTCACAATGAGTTCAAAGCTGTATGGAAGAATAACTACTTCTGTCACTTTTCATTTAATCAAACATGTTTCTCATAAAGATAGAGCTTACCGGGTGCCCCTCATATTACAGTCTTTTACAAAACATATTCTCGAAATTGTCTCTTAAAATAAAAGTCCCACTATAAACAATAAAAACCAACTTCAAATACTCAACACACAGAAATAAGCAAAATAGTTTTCAAAAATAAAAACTGGACAAACACACGATACACGTCAGGCAGTTGTCAGGTTGGGATCATAGGATGTCAGCGCTGATATATGTGGAAGAATCTGCAACTACCATTAACGGCGTTACAGTTCTCACTAAATTAGGAATTTTAGTACTGACAGGACTCCCTATGTGGCAGCACCCTCGCGCCTTCAGAGATCCCCTACCCTGAAATGCACTACTAATGAATTTCATTGCAAAAAAGTGACGTTTGTTTGTCAAACGTTAAATTGCCGTTTCCATTCTATTTGCCTGAACACGTGCGCTCATTCTTGACTTTGACTTATATTAATAACACACAGTTTGATTTATATTAATAACACACAGTCCAACTCAACCATACTTTAACCACAGATTATAAAGAGAACAGATACGAAAGCTTGACAGAGAACAGTAAAAAGAATAAGAGATGGGTGGACATACCCATTTAAATGCCCATCGTCTTATGTCGACTCCGTTCGGGCTGCTTCGCGAAATTTCTCAACAGGGTTGTCAATTTGCATAATATTTCCTTC
Organism: Galerucella calmariensis; assembly: GCA_910591675.1. Lineage (NCBI taxonomy): Eukaryota > Metazoa > Arthropoda > Insecta > Coleoptera > Chrysomelidae > Galerucella > Galerucella calmariensis. The sequence goes on from CAJUYG010005706.1 coordinate 6,510, forward strand.
AATTTACGATCATAGGTCAAATATTTTAATAAATTTATTAATGATAAAAGCGGTTTTTCGCATTTTTCTCGGAGATTTTGAGGTTATATGAAAAAATCATTGATACAAAAGTTGTAGACCTTTTTATGATCTACCACTTTTTTCTTGTACACTTTTCTCTAGGACGTCAACTTTTGCCGGAAATCGCAATAATCCAAAATTCCACCCCTTTTCACCCCCCAAATATATCTGGAAACACCCCTGCTCACGCATTTATTTTTTTCACGTTTATTATATGCCTCTTCACCATTTCCAAATGTTCCCATCCTGTTAACAATTTTGTTTTTTTCCCTTCTAAGTAAGTTAATTCGACTTGTCTATATTTATTTCTTATTAAACTTTTAGTTTCATTTTTAAAAGTGTTATGAGAAGATTCTACAAAATAAGGGTACGAATATTTACTTGGTTAATGGTTGGTAACACTAATGGTGAATGATGGACATCGTATGGTTGGTTATCGTCATTAATTATGGCCAATATGATATCACTGCTCAGTTCAAGAAAAGAGTTTGTGCCAACGTCTCTTATTCAGTAATGACTGTGGGTGTTGTTTTTTCCGTGCCAAGTCCCATTGCATTTCAGTCTGAATGAAGCCATTCATAGCCATTCATAGCCGCGGTCGGTCTGCTACTCATCGCACCTGTTATGTACATAAAGGTAAGGCTTTGATAGCTTCCAGTTCATATTTCCCTTAATTTGTTTTTTGGCGATAAGTTAAGGCACCATGGGCAACCACGGCTCTCATCACAGTTATTTACGGCCAGTGTATGATCCGTTGATTTTTCAGCCTTTTATTCATTTTATCCAGCAGATGCAAATTCCTGGATAGTTTACCATCCTGAACTATACCCAGATACACCTGGCTTAGACATAGTTGCACGTTGAAAAGGCTTGTTCGTTTCAGTCTATCAATCTTCTTTTTTATGGTGAGGGGAAGGTTTTGCAGCTTTTGCGGAATTTACCCTTGGGCATCCCTTCCCACACCATTTCTTTATCGTTTCCAGATCTTGTTGCATTAGCTACGGTACAACATGAGGTGGTTTCCTCTAAGTATAAATCACCGCGACCCACCATTATCAAAACAGCAATTCACTTAGAGCTTAGAGCTGCAGAGCTCTTGAAACACATTCATGCCCAATTTCACCAACCATTTTCTAAAGTTAGGTAATACCTAAATCAGATTGTGGAATGACAAAATTGAATTTACGTTTCACCATGCGCTAAGAAACACCGCGTGGTAAAACGAAAATTTTACTTAGCATCTGTATCTGTAGAGTAGGGAGGGTGAGTGTGTAGGCTCACAGCACTTAGGCTACATGTGACCCATTGTACATCCTCCCGAGGAGTTATCCTCCTAGGTCATCGTCCATCCTGTCCTTCTCAGGAAGGTGGACAGGTCACTAGGAGACATCTCCTTTATATCGGCAGGTGTAGGCCAAGACTCACCGAACACATAAGACATGCCTGACAGTTTCATCTTCCTGTTCACACATCCTGCATAGAGGTGTGTCCACTAGCCCCATTGTATGGAGGTGTTTCCTTAGTTGACAGTGACGAGTCAAAAATCCTACTGTTAAACGTAGGTTTTTCCTGGTCATCGCCAAATATTTCTTCGGCGCCAGCTTCCCAGGGTCGCCCAGGGTGATCCTGGCAAGACTGCATCCTTTGATTCCATCCCATCTCTTAAGGGATTGAGCATGAGTGTAATGTTTGGCTATTTCCGCAATTGTCGAAGTCGTTAGTAGGTGTCACTGGGTCCTAGAATTTTTAGTCCAGCGGCTTCCCTGGCTAAAGAATCAGCAATGCGATTTCCTTTACTCCTGTCGTGCCCTTTAACCCACCTCAGGATAATATTGTTATCTGCCGAGGCGTCAGCTAAATCTTGGTGGCACTCTAGTACTAGCCTCGATATAACACGTTGTCTGTTCAAGGCTAATAGGGCTTGTCTACTATCAGTGCAGATTGTTATGTTTTTTCCAGAAATTCCTCTTCTGGTTAGTTCTTTTGTGGCAATTGAGATACCAGCCAGTTCTTTTTGAACCACGCTGGTATTGTTTCCCATTCCCCACTTAATCTTTAGGCTTAGTGCTCTCGAGTAAACTCTACATCCTGAGCCTTCTTTCATTTTTGAACCATCTGTATATATGCGTATTGCATAAGCAGCATCTGGCTCTGTGTTATGTTTTATATGAATTTTGTAGGGTTTATTAAGCACAATCCTGGGTTCAATTTTATCGTTGGCTGCCTGCAGCAGAGGTAGCACAGTGAGCGCTTCCTTCCATAGGCTCAACCTCAATTGGCCCATTCCTACTTCGGGGCTTACACCAGCCGTGCGCAATCGTACCATGGCCATTAACGCAACCTCCTTAACGTGTAGATCCAGAGGGGTCAGACCAGTAATTAGTTCCATTGCTGCAGTTGGTGTTGTTCTCATGGCTCCTGTGATGTTCAAACAAGCCATTCGCTGTCTTTGATATAATTTTTGGATGGCCATTGCTTGTAGAACCTTCGATCCCCATGCAATTGCTCCATACGTTAACATGGGTCTTATTATTGCAGTGTAGATCCAGGTAACCACACGGGGTGACAGACCCCATGTGCGTCCCACTGTCCTCCGACACTGCTCATAAGCCACATATGCTCTTTTTGCTCTGCTGTGTAGATGAGAGTTCCATGTTAGTTTCCTGTCACTTAGCAATTCCAAAATCTGATTTAGGGATTACCTAACTTTAGAAAATGGTTGGTGAAATTGGGCATTAGTTTCCCGTTATTTCAAGTTTTCGAATAAATTGTGTTCAAACGTTGTTTTTTTTTGTTTCATTTATTTCAATGTTAGTGATAAGTGAAATAAGGGTTAGTTTATCTTTATCACATATAATTAGAACTTACCGTTCTACCTAGCCAACCGGCCATTTCGTCAATTTCGAGTTCGTCTGGATTCTGCACAACATATAAAGCAACATCATATTTTAAACAGAAAATAAAACAAACAAGCTTAGAAAACAGAAAAACACCCAAAACATTAAACCGCAGTCAAAAAAACAAAGTTGTCAAGTCAAGTCGGATGCAATAAGATAAGAACGATTATAGTATACAATTTCACTATAATGATTTATTGGCAGCACATAGCTCGAAAAAATAAGTGCCACGTTTTCCACGAAGATCAATAGATTCCCACATAATGCGTAATCCTTATTATATGCGAGTAGAAAAGTATATTTTGTTAACAACTATGAATTAGCTATTTAGATATAAATTTTTTTGGCAAACTAAAACACTATAGTTAGTCATATTTATAATGAAGCTTATTACTCCAAAAGCTCATCCGTATCTCAAATGTGGTTTTATGAAATCCAAACAAATGGTTCAATAAAAACTCAAAGCTTATTACTTATTACTTCTTATGTTATTGAACAAATTATATATTTTCAATTTTTCAACCAAATATTTTTGAAATTCTGGAAGTTTATTCATTTATTTAGCAAGCTACTAGCATGTGCCAAAATATCATTTTAATAACATACCTATTTTACACCATTTTGGGATTTGAATTTCAATTATGACAGTTTTGTTTTCTTGACTAACCTTGTTTTCAAAGTAGGAGGAGCATTTTAGGAAACCTCAGTCACAGCACTTAAAGTTACTAGATTGGAAGTGTGTCGTGTTCGGTATTTTTTTAACCTATTGACAATTATGTAATGCATGTATTGTACCGGGTGTCCCAATAATAATGGCTCTCGGCCATATCTCGGGAACCGTTTATAGTTCGGGAAAAAAAATGTATAACAGAATAAACCTCGAGGAAAACCTGGAAATTATTTACAGAGTTGTAGGTCCACCGCCAGAGGGCGTATTTGACAGTTAAAATTTTAATATGCAAAATTTTTCAAAATTTACTCAATTAAGGAGCATATTAAATATTATAATCAGATTCTTCGACAAATTCTGCATATTTTTAATATGACAAGTTTAAGTAAATCTCTTCAAATAAGGGGTGGGGGAGAGTGGGAACCTTGTTACGAAAAACATCTGTAATTCCGGTTCTGCTTGACCGATTTTAATAAACTTAATGTTGTTTGACAGAGCTTCTGTTGAACCATCGGAAATTTGTGAATATGAAGCAATCTGATGTATAACATAGATGCTAGAGGGCGCTGTTTTATGTTTTTTGTATTTTGTGTTTTCTCGTAACAATTTTAAATGGAAACATACAAATTGAAGTAGGTCTTTGAAAAGTAGACTAAATTAGTATTAAAACATTGCAAACCACAAGGCAATATCTCTTTCCTATCTTGAAATATGGTAAAAAACAGGTAAATGGCGGGTTTTGTTCTTCCAACGTCTAGATGGCTGGTGAAGTAAATTGTGCTACATTTCTTTAATTATATAAGAATGTTTTATTTGTTTTCCAGCGATGTGTTAGTAAATCAGAATAAAATATCAATAAAAATCGATATTTGCCCAGCAACAACAAATACAGTTTAAATAATGAATTACGATTTAGGTCGCGCTGTATCAAACACCCAAACTCGGTTTGATGATAACTGATGTTCTTCGTTTGTCCAGTGATAACTACTTATATGTTTCTCATTCTTATCATACCGAAAATGTCATCAAATCAAAGTTAACTTGTGAAAACATGACTAAAATGTATTCGCCGCCATTTTATGTCAAGTTTTAATAACACACCAAATTATTTAATGAAATTATCTTATGCTGTACGGATATATTTTTAACTAACAACATGATAATAACCTAGGTGAGGCGAAGTGAAGGAATGTAGCAATAATAAAAATAATGAAAGGTTTGGCGAGAAAAATTCGTAATAACATTATGGGAGTTAATGCATGTAAAGTCATTTTTCGTTTACTAACAACGAATGCCTTCAATGTGTCTTATTGATATGATTATACTATTTTATATTCTACCCATATCACATGGTCCTACACCAAAGTTTGAATGCTCAAGATTTCGATACCAGGTTGGATTTTTGCAACTGGCTTTCACATATGATACAAAACATTGAAGCTGCTGTTTTCTCTACCCGTCAGCGATTGATTTCATGCATTGAATATGATAGACGATATTTCGAACATCTAGGGCGGTACTAATTACGTACCCAGTTATTTATTAAAGGTTTCAATTGTTCGATTTATCACATTATTTTGAAATTCGTTCTTATTGCTAGTAGCGACAGCATTACATTTAGGTAATCGAGTGGAAACCATAACATTAGTATGATAACAGTTTAAATTACTGCAGACCAATGTAAGATCTTTTCATTCAGGCTAAATTTAATAATTTCTGTTAACGCGAACCAGCCTTCTAGACGTTGGAAGAACAAAACTCGCCATTTACCTGTTTCTTACGATATCTCTGGATAGAAAATAGATATTGCCTTGCGGGTTGCAGTGTTTGATCAGTAATTTAGTCTATTTTTTGAAGACCTACTTGAATTCGTATGCTTCCATTCAAAATTGTTACGAGAAAACACAATATTTAAAAGAAATAAAACAGCGCCCTCTAGCATTTATGTTATCGATCAGACCGCTTAATATTTACAAATTTTCGATTTTTTAATAAAAGCTATTCCAAACAACATAAAGTTTATTAAAATCGGTCAAGCAGAACCGGAATTACATGCGTTTCTTCGTAACAAGGTTCCTACTCTCCCCCACCCCTTATTCGAAGGGATAGACTCAAGCTTGTCCTATAAAAAATATGCAGAATTTGTCGAGGAATCCGATTATAATATTTAATATGCTCTTTAATAAGGTAAATTTTAGAAAATTTTGCATTTTAAAATTTTAACTGTCAAATACGCCATCTAGCGGTGAACCTACAACTATGTAAATAATTTCCAGGTTTTTCTCGAGGTCGCTTTTGTTATAATTTTTTTTTCCCGAAGTTGTACTATAAACGGTTCCCGAGATATGGCCGAGAGCCATTCTTATTGGGACACCCGGTACAGTTCGCAGTTGTCGTGGCTAATGAGGGATAAAGGCAGGTCTACTATCGAATCATCATTGGCCAAAAGCCTTGGCGAAAATATCAACCAAATTTCACAGTGGTAGTGAAGATTGAGATCATGAATATTTTTATATAAATAAACACACAACTGACAAATATTGTTGTATCAAAAGAGCTGTGTGAAGCGGGCGATAATCTGACCAATAACTACGCAGCAGAAATGCCAATTGAAATCAAATCGCTCCTCTTAGTTTGAAAACAAGGTATGGTAACTAATTTAATATAAACTTACGGCTGGTTTTTTTTGGGTCACTGCACTCAATCCTCCGGAAATAAGGTCCGGTTCAATGTTATCCTTGTAAGTGCTTCCACTGGAAAAATAATAATATCTAACTATAGTACTGTGATATTTCAAAATAAAAAATAACAAAGACATTGAGATGCGCGGAAAAAGAATTTTAAAACGCAATTTAGTAGGTAAACACGAAATATTCGTTGGGTAATGTAACATTCGGTTTTGCTTGAATACTTAATGAGTTTTATGTTCTGAATAAAACTCGAAGAGCTTGTTTAGCTCGAGGGTGAACATCAATTTTCGAACACAAAAGTTGAAGGAAAATTCGAAAATCTTATACGATTCAATAAATTATCTTTATATTTAATGAGATTATTTCCGAAGTCACTTAATTACCAAGAAATAAATATTTATGACTAATATATTTTCAATTATTGAGGGTACTGAATATTAACATTGAATGAATGAACTTCTTTATTTTGTTTTTTCAAACTATAATTGCAGAGTGACATTCTGAATATGCAGGGTGTACCAATCTTACGACAAACTTCGGTATATGGGTTATTTTAAGAGA
>CAJUYG010005707.1:628-13385 GCA_910591675.1 Galerucella calmariensis
GAGCAGTCATCCGTAGGGGGCGAGTGCGCGAAGTGTTTTCCGTTGCTCATCTTCTCAAAAGACATAGGTAAGCTATGTCGTTCCTAATTTTTCTGAATATTGTTCTCCCTTTCTTTTATAAGCTGCTTAACTTTTCAAAAGACATCGGTAAGCTATGTTGTTCCTCTTTCTTTTGAATATTGTCCTCCATTTCTTTTACGATCTATTTATTATATCAAAAAGACATAGGTAAGCTAAGTCGCTCCTCATTTTCCTAAATATTGACCTCCATTTCTTTTACAAGTTGGTTATTTTTCCAAAAGACATAGGTAAGCTATGTCGTTCCTCATTTTCCTAAATACTATCCTCCATTTCTTTTACAAGTTGGTTATTTTTCCAAAAGACATAGGTAAGCTATGTCGTTCCTCAATTTTCTAAATATTGTTCCTTCTCCCTTTTTCATGCAAAATGGCTATACTCTGCAGTTATGGACTAACAATTTCTTTCAGCGCTTCATTTTCAGCACACCAACACTCTCTTACAGACTTCATAGATTCCATCAAATGTTTCATGAATTTTTTAATTTTGTTTGATTTTATGTTCCAGAAATTTCAACAGCTCTATGGATCTCTAAAGTATACTTTGCATGTTTAGTTTCTTAACTGTATGGGTTTAATATTTGCATGCTCAAGCTTGAGTGTAGTAGGGGTTGGTGAAATAGTGGTGATACTGGGCTGTTAATGTTTAATATTTTTGTAAAAATATTGTTATAAATGTATTTACCTAGATGTTAATATTTTGTTGATATTTGTTTTATAATTGTTAAGTTTGAATTTATTTGTTCCTGTATGTATATTTTTATAACTGCACTTTGCTAGTAAAGACAAACTTCTGGCAGGGTGCAGCCGGTAGAAAACGCCTTGTAAGCCGGTGGGGAATATTTTCTGTCGGTTGTAGACTTTTTGACCGATTGATTATATTTTCTACTGGCTGGGGTCATCTTCCAACCATGAAGGACAAGCATCTATCTACGAGGAGCAATTTCCAGCCACATTTACCTACATCTATTTATATAATGGTTTGTGAACTCTGTTAACTCCAGATTTACCATAGAAAATATAATTTTTTGGTCTTCATTTCCCTTTTCTGATTGATTATGTCTTGGGGAAAATTTCACGGAACAACTTTTATTCGCATCATTTTTTTATTAAGTCAATAGCTAAGGTTTTACAGCGCTCCGAAGTGAGTACTATTTTCAAGTACTCTCAACTATACCTATATTATACGTGTGTACTAATAATATGTCATCAGTTATTGTTTTTATTTTTTATTTTTAATTTGTTATTATAACTTTTTCAATTACAAATTTTGCAATATTATTAATTATTGACTCTTTTCCCTACCACCCACGAGGTAGAGTCTAGAGGTGCGTTTTTTTTACGTGGTAACCCCAATAGGCATAATCCACGGTGATTTTCCAAATTAGAGCTACTCCGTCCTCAGTGTTTCGATGGACCAGGCTGCGGCTCAGCATCTGATAGGCTTTCTTAATTAAATACCAGTGGAAGAACTGGAGAAGGAAGGGGAGTTAATGTTGGCGGTTGATCATCAAAGTCATTTTCATTTATTAATTTTGAGAGTTCCATTACATTGCTGCAAGTCTCTCCAGAACAATGGAAGCACACTGCAGAACATTTCAGTCCTGCTTTTCGACATCCACACATCACTCCACAGTTTCCTTTGTATTTGCAAAAGATCAACTTTAGAAGCTCAGGGGGTGCTGGAGGTTTAGAGTTCTGCACTGGCATAAATAATTTTCCACATTTTTTCTAGCCCCAGTCTTCAGGATCATTATAATTACCAAGCCACGACTGGACCTGATGGTAGACGCAATAATTGTTAAATCCTGTTATGGACTGAAAAAGAGTCAATAATTAATTTTTAATATTGCAAAATTTATAACTAAAAAAATTATAATAACAAAATAAAAAAAACAAAAACAATAACTGATGACATATTATTAGTACACACGTATAATATAGGTATAGTTAAGAGTAGGTACTTAAAAATAGTACTCACTTCGGAGCGCTGTAAAACCTCAGCTATTGACTTATACTGTATTTGAAAATCAAGAGAGAGTAAATTCCCAGAATAAAAACTAATTCGGTATGCAAAACTATAGTACAGTACGTGCGGTAAAACTTCAATATTTGTAATGCATTCTAAAAGTTTTTGTTAATATCAATACAAAATTTATTAAATTTCTTGGACTATCACATTATTTCATGATCTTTCATTGTTACTACAGTAGGCCTAAGAGGAGTAACGTGCATCATAGGCGTAACCAGATTAGAAAGGGATAATTGTTATTTAACGACCCCTGAATGGCAACAGCTTCTAATGACAGATATTTTGACTTAAATAGTGCTTAAGTTTCTAGAAATGCAGTTATTTCATTTTCGATAAACGTGACAAATAGTAGTGACTATAAATGGAAGCAGTTTGTGAGTATACGCCAGTGAAAGAATTAAAACTAGACCATTTATCGCTCAATGAAAAGAGTGCTGTAGTGAATGTGTACCACTATTTTAAACATCAAAATCCCGCAAACACTATTGACAGTGTAGTTGAAACAACATCTAAGGCAATGGGATATGGAAAATCTACAATATATAGAGTCCTAAAGGAGGAAACATCAGGTGGAGTAACCTCACCAAAGCCGAAACCAGGTAGACCAAAACTATTAAAAGTCAACGTGGACTAGTTTTTTAAAAATGCTATTCGTAAGCTTGTTCACTCATTTTTTATAAACAAGCAAATACCAACTTTAGATAAAGTTTTGCAAGCCATTACGAATGATGTTGATTTACCTACAATAAGCCGGGATAAACTGTGGAAAATGTTACATGAGTTAAACTTTAAATTTGAAAAAATGGGCAGACACTCAATGCTAATTGAAGAAATTGTATGTTGGAGAAGACAGTACCTCAGAAGAATACAACAAGTTAAAGCTCAAAATAAAAACATTTATTATTTAGATGAAACATGGGTTAATGAAGGACATTGTGTAGGAAGAGTTTGGAAAGACAAAAATATAAAATCATCCCATCAAGCTTTTCTAGAAGGATATACTACTGGTTTTAAGGAACCTATAGGAACAGGGAAAAGATTAATTATTTGTCATATAGGCAGTACAAACGGTTTTCTTGAGAATGGTTTACTCTTAACATATGCCTAAAACAAAATGCCTAAAATAATATTGACTTTTTCTTCATTTCACCCAAATTAAATGACTACTTACGAATTATGTTTATCTATCTAAAATTGGTAATCTAGGTATAAATAACTAAAACAAATTAAATATTTCTATTTCCATATTAATTTAATTTTGAAAACGCACGTCTATGGTTTACTGCCTTTAACACTGATAACTGCAAAACATTTCTGGGAATTTACTCTCTCTTGATTTTCAAATACAGTATAATGAAAAGATGATGCAAATAAAAGTTGTTCCTCAAAAAACGATCTACAGAAATGGTCGGATATCATTTTTTCGTAAAATGATAAAAAAAAATTACATCGAAAAATATTTCTTACTCGAATTTCTGAAGATTTTCGCTCATAACTTTTTTATTTATTCTACGACAAAAAGTTACTGGACCAAAGTTGTAGAGAATTTAATTTGTGAGAAAAAATGTCAACAAATTTTTTTTATCAAATAATTAGTTTAAGAGATATATCGTAAAAACCAATTCAACCCCTATTTTCAAGAGGGCGGCCGTGGGACAAGGGTGGCGACTTCACAAACTTGTTTTTAGCTTTACTCTGATCCCCCCTACACATCAAAAAAATAAAATTGCTTCCTCTAAAAAACGCAAGGTAAGGCTTAAAAAATGTAACATTTCAATGGACTAAATGTCCAGGAAAAACCCCTGGAAATAGCTTTCAAGTTCCTAGCTTGACCACTAGAGGATATCTGAGAAACAGGATTTGAAAACCAGAACACAGCGCGCTGAGTTTTGGTTCTTTGCTGAGGTTGACGCTATTCAGGATGAATATAATTATTTCCAGGGACTAAAAGAGTACCTTGTAAGCCTCTGGTTTTCACTGAATATTTCCTTGCAGTTTGTCCAAAATGTCCTAATAGTATAGCAGTTCTTCCGTAATAAAAATACTGATGCCAAATCCTTTTTAAACTGGATATCTCCAACTTTTGATCTACACCTTCCGGTTTTACATAAGCTATCCTTTTCCTTGGCTTTTTTGGTCTTTCGTCTGGAGGTATCCATTTTTTCGTTGGCACTGGTGGGTAACTAATCTCCACTACTTTCCTTTTTTTCACTCTAAATGAAAATATATCTTAAATTTTTATCGTTAAAGCCTTAAAATATCTACCTCATAATTTTGAAATTATCGAAAAAAGTTTCACTTAAATTTTACACTGACGTCTTACAATATTTGACTTTGACACAACGATATTTTAATTCAGTCAAAATTTTGGCAAAAATTTCCCAGCTTATTGTTTCTATTTACTTTAATTTTTCGATTTTGATATAAAATTAAATGTGAAAGATGGTTGATGAGGAAAATAAAGGTCCAGTTTCCAAAAATGTTGACATAGACAGTGGTGATGATTCTGTACAAAACGATGATATTTCTGTGTATGTATTTTATGGAAATTCCAAATAAATTATTGCCTTTTTTATTAAGTTGATTATAAACATGTACATACGTACTTGAAACAGTGTTACTTTTAATGATATTGTGAAAGAAGTTATCGAACTTCTCGTTATAGCTCAAGAGAAAATATCTTTTGAATAGTTCAGGAAACAGTGTGACACAATAAAACTATTTTTTTGTATAAAATATTGGGTCAAAAAGTGATTGATAAAAAAAATCCGCTTTTTTGTGAAAATTCTGTTCACCAGACCCTAAATTTTGTTACAGTTTACCTCGTCCCACAGTTTTGCGAAGACCCAAAACTCCAGAAACAGATGATCCTGTACAGTATCAAAAATTGAAAGAAAAGAGTTCTAAAAAAAAGAAACCCTGCTTGCCTCCATGTGTGCCTTGTAATAAAAAGGAAAGTGCTGCTAGCACTAAAATTCAGCCAACTATTAGGTATGTATAAATTTGAGTGAAATTCACTGGGATTTGGAAGATCTACTGTGCCTGCTCTGGACTACTCAGTTTCTGAAGAAAATCTCAGAGACTCGTAGTATCTTCAGACATATATATGTATATTGGGAAATTCTTATCCTACCAAAGAACCAAACAAAATTTCAATGTCAAGATATTTTATCACCCAACACATTCTCCTCTTAATTGAATTCATTTATTACAGCTAACCTGCAACGTCTCTAGATCTTTCAAAAAAAATATCTCTTCTTGCTCTGCAAACCTCCACAGTTTTTATTACCTCCTCGTTGGAAGTAAATTTACGACCTTTTAAAATTTTTTTCTGTTGAGGGAAGAGATGATAGTCGGACGGAGCCAAATCTGGTGAATAAGGGGGGTGTTCTAGTAATTCAAACCCCAAATCACGAATTTTTTGCATGGCAACATGAGATTTGTATGCAGGGGCGTTGTCCTGCAAAAACAAAACATCTTTGGATAGCTTTATTTTCTCTTTAATTTTTCCCCATAGAGTGGTTAGTAATGTCGAATAGTAATCTCCGGTTATTGTTCTACCCTCATCCAAAAAATAAATCATGATTACTCCATGGCAATCCCAAAAAACTGAAGCAAGCACTTTCCCAGCAGATATTTGGACACAAAACTTCTTAGGTTTTGGAGAGGACGGAGGAAATTGGTCACCAAGGGTATTAAGCATATCTTCGTACTCAATTTTCACAATTTCAGTGGACATCTTTTTTCTTTCAATTTATTTTGTAACTCTGGTTTACTTTTTTGACGTCCAACTTCACACTGACACTTCTAATGAGTTATTGCTCGTTGCTATGGTAACGCAATATTTTGCTTATGCATGGAAGTGGTCTAGGCTAACTAGATATCAACACATCCCCGTATTTCTATCCCCAGGCCTTAGATAAGGAAAGAGTCCCTCTTCCATTCGATAATCTTCTGGATGCTGAGTTCAACGATTTTGTATTTTTACGCGATTCGCGTGTATGGAGGAACTTCATTCAATTCTTCTTACCTGGTACCTTCTCGCTTTCCTACTTTTTCTGCTATTCCAGTGTGTATCCTGGGACTCACAGTGAATTGGCGATGCTGCTCCCGCCTAGTTCATTGAGTTTCCATATGCATTCCCATAAAATTTTTAAACTGATCAGGCAAGAACTCGGTGCTTTCATGACTGTTTGACTATCTGACACTTTTACAATACTAATATATTAGAATTTAGTCATAGGATTGGTTTTAAATATGTCAACGATGGTCCAAAAGATGATGAACCTAGAAAAGTGTATGTATCTCCCATCAAACTGAAAAAACCCTTTGCCTCCAAAGAACTAGCCTCTAAATATCATTGCAAATATAACACCACAAACGTCCCGATACCAACAACAAAGAAAAAGATAGAAATTAAAGTGAGTGGAAAATCAAATCGGGTTCGAAGGACCAAAAAAACGGGAATAATCTCATTTCACTTTTCAGTTGAACGTTCCTTCACCCGAAACTAGTTCGGCAAAAGTAGTCCTGCGTAAAGCAACTCCGAGTCCTAGCTTGGAACCATTTTCTCCGGATAAACCAGACGAAGAACAATTGGGATTGAAAAAACCCAAGAGCGGTATTTTTATCAACGAAACGGAAGACGAAAAACAAGTGAAAGTTGAAGATTATGATAGCTTCGATTTAGTTTACCAAAGGAGACCGAGACCGTGAGTATTTCCCATTATTTTGTTTGTAGCAAATCTTGGTATACGATATCTGATTTTATTAGGGATATTCAAGATGAACAAAAAGGAAAGAAAAGAAAAAATAGAGCTGGAACTGCGCTGGAAGACATCAGTGAAGGTGATGAAGGAGGTGCTGTTCCAGCAGGAAAGAAAAGAAGGAAAAAGAAAAAAGACACTCTCGAAATGTCTAAAACTGACGATGGAATGGATTTTTATGAAACCAAAGTTGTCGAAGAGTTTTACGAAGATGAAGGGGAGGAACAGGGGGCTTACTTGACAAAAATGTTCAGAAAAAAAGTTTCCTTAGTAAGAGACAAGTTTAAAACGCTTACAGCTATGAAAAATGTGTTTTACGTTTTTCTAGATGTCCGCAGCTACATCGTATCAAAGCAAAGACATCCCGCACTCGACTGTTTCTACAGTATCAGAAATTGGTGTCAATAAATACATACAAAAATTCCGCAGAGATTCGGAAATTAAAAGATACCAGCCCAAAAAGAGGAAATTTAAAAGAGGAACGATACAAAGTCATTCGTTCACTAACATGTACCAGCCAATTTTGAAGGATTTTTTCTTTGGATCCAAGCAAGGATCCATGCATCAAGGTAGATTAGATTATATTAGATTAGATAAGGTGGCTTATTGGTCCATTCCACTGCAACCTTTTCAGATCCATTGCGATGATCTGAATTTTTTTTTCGGGCCGAGATGGGAAGCTCGTGTTCGAATGGGTTCTTAACCAGTACCCAGACAGTGTTAGACTCATCCCCACGGCAATGCCTACCAACCAAACCCACCTTAAACTAGCCGTTACTCCCGCCTTGGAATCACTACCCTAGCATACCTCAAGACGGGCGGCGGTCCCTCACACACTTTTCCGTCATCTCCCTTCTATCACTCCTACCTCTCACATGCCATCTCGAGTCCTTCTCTTTCCCTAATCATGCTTTCTACTACGCCACTCATCTCCATACATCCCTCCTCGCTCCTTTACATAATCTCCCAGTTTATTTTCCAACTTCTTCAAAAGTTCCTCGTTCTCCAATATCTAAACACACCATATTTCATATTTTGCGTGGATATTAATTTATAATAGTAAATATGATATCAAAAATCACTAATAATAGGAAATAAACCAGTTTCCATTGGAAATTACTCTCAAATTTTACAATAAAATTCAAATTTCAATGCACTTTCCGACCACAACCCAAGGACTTCCGAACGCTACCGATGATACGTGTTTACTTATGTCAAAATATGGCCTGTATTGCATTAGGTTATGTGTAGTTGTGTGTTTATATTATATTTTAATCAACTATTAATTGCTTCATCGACGTGAAAATATCATTTATATGTTTGTTTGAGACCATTACGTGTTCTTGAGTACTTTTTTTATTTCTAAAAGTCAACGTAAAGTGGAAAGTGGTCATACATATTCAATATTTCCGAGGATATTTTGAAACTTTTAGAAGAATAAATTTTATCTACTAGTTCAGTGTTCAGTGACGATTCTTTCATATTTTGTGAGTAAAGATATGGCTAGCGAAGGTTCTGTAAATGCCCAAACTGATAAATTGCCCAAAGTAGACTCATTTATGCTGCTTGAATTTATGAAGTCAAACAGCTGCTTTAATGCAGAGGAAATAAGAGGAGTTAAAGCATTATCGTGAGTACGATTTAAACTATGTATTATTTATATAATATATACCAACCACATTTCGATGTGTGGTCGTAAGAAAATGATGTTTTTATGGTTGATTCCTAGACATATAGGTACATAACCTCGAATTATTTAAGAATAAGAATTACCAGCATAGAAGTAGGTACTTACATTAAAATGGTCTTCACAAACAAAAGTAATGCCCTTCTCTTAAGTGTATTTTTGCTCGCGCCACCAGATAAAGTAACAAACATTTAGTCTGGAGTTTTAATAGACGTTAATTTACATGCAATACTTGGAATACAAAGTTTTTTTCCGGCTTCATCCATTTTTAAAGCTTTCAGAAACAAATTAGGTCACAAGAACTCAGAGCGTGATACACGAATAAGAACGTAAACAAATCACGTCACACCATGGGGCAGCCATCTTTATGACGTAAATCGCGTTTTGGCGGATTTTCGAATTTTATGATTTTTAAAGTCGTTTTAAAAGTAAAGTTTATATTTTTTTGAAAAAATAGGCATGCAAGGTGTTAGGAGACCTGATAAAGCGTCAATTCCCACCAATAGCAAAATTTATGCTTGTACCCTATTACAGTTCCTAAGCCATTTGTCATCCCAAAACAATGCGGTGTTGCCATATCTTTTTCCGGAGCCTACTAAAGCGAAGTGCACTCAATTTGACGTTTAGGATGTATCCATTTAGAGTACTATCAGATGCAGAGGCTCCTTGGTATAAGTATTATGCAAATAGTCGCTTAATAGAGTTTGTTGATTGGCCTTGTTAAACAGGAAACAATAGCTATTTGTGTATCAAGAGCAGAAAATAGTACTGGCAGTCGAGACAGGAAGTTTCCACGCGACGCGTCAGCGGAGCGCGGCAATCTGTCGAGACTACCAAAGGACTTTCTGCTCGAAATACACACAAGATTTTTTCTACGATCACACCAAAATAAAATTGCCATTGTTTGTACTTAACAGTTTCCAGATTGCAGTTTCGTGTACCTATGTACGTAGGCAACACATATTACATTAATGTCAGATCTTTTTCAGATTTCCCTATTTCCCGGTAAATTATTACGGAAAATTCTGTTGGATGCTTCAACATATTAAAAAATCAACTGAAATATTTTATTTTACAGTTCATATTAAAATTATTACTAGCTCTCTTCTATCTATTAATAAAATTAGACGTGCGCCAAAGTTACTTTCTGCTTAAGAGCGCCAATAATGTCAAATTATGACAGCTCACGGAAAACATCAACTTTGCAGTTGCTTTTAAAGGCACAAAAGACGCTTTTCGATAGTGGTCGTCTCGGTGGTCGTAGAAAAAATTATGATTGATGATTTGATAGACGAAGAGAATAATCGTTTTAATTTATTGAAGGTGATGAGGGATTTCCGGAATCTATTAGAGATAAGCAAGGTATATGTATGCCAATAGCTGCTTATTGTTATTCAATATTGGCCCACCCCAATAAATGGACAAGAGAAAACATAGACGAAATTTTGACTTGGGGGAATAATCTTTATATGGAGACTATAAAAGAGTCGCATTTCCATAATTTTTCTGGAGAATTGGACCGTCGACAGATAATCAAGTACTGTACAATTGGTAAGTACCCCCCTTCGATAATTATACAAGGTCCGGTAATAGTTCTCTCAGAGTCGTGCGGTGATATTTTTCTGGGTGATGTATGTGTATGCCTTTCAGCTGCCTCCTCTTATTTTAAATATTTCAAAATTATGCTTCCTATTATAATAACATAAATTCTTCCCTGATAATGTAATAACTTTGTTCGCGCTCACACATATCGGGAAAAATTGAAGTTTAAGTTTTAAATATTAAAAAAGATGCATAAATATTTTTTTGTACAACTGTCATTAAAAGTGACACTTTTAATGATAGCAAACAATGTTAAAAACGATTGTTTACATAGCAGCGTGTTAAAAATACTTTTAACACTAGTGTTAAAAATATTTTTAGCACTCCATTTTCTTATGATGAAATCAGATGAGAAAAATTCAGCAATTGCAAATTTTTATTATCAATATTTAACAATCATTACTTATGAACATTAATATTAATCGTAAAACTAGAAAAAAGACGAAAACTGGACAGGAATGAAATTCAAATGACAGCGTCTTTTCTCATTTGTTAGTAATCATAACGTTGGCAACGTCTGCCATTCACAACAATCTTTTGATTATTTGAATACTAAAATGCATTTTGAATTTATTGTCATTGCAAATTCGCTCGTTTCATTATCAAAATAGGGAAGTTGTACAAAAAACATTGTATGGTATTTGTGTTAAAAGTGATTTTATTTTGTTCGTGAAATTGTTCAATTCGCTCCGCTCATTTCACAAACGTTTTCACTCACAAAATAAAACCTCACTTTTAACACTCATATCATAAATAACTATTTTAGTTTGCTCTCCAAATTCCGCCCGATGCATTCGCCTCCCCGCACGGCCCTGAGTTCTCTTATTGTACGAAACTTTTTCAAAATTGATTATCATTTTTATCCTTTTAGGTTGTAAGAAATTAAGAGTTTCAGTCGAAGATCCATACGTCACCGGATATATTAGATCGGATGATAAACGCATTTTCAATCTAACCAAAGCTTTGAAAATATTTTTCGCCAGTCAAACTGCCGGTATATTCAAAACTCAAGATATCAGCATTGCAATTTGGAAAAATAAGTATTTGTATATGTTCGATGCGAGACCCAGAACGAAAGATCTTTATGTCTGGTAAATTATATGTTTGGATTTTTACGTCATGCATTACCTTATTCACAGCGTAATATTGGATATAATCTTGGACTCTAATATGCCCACGCCTCCAACACTCTTGACACTCTCTCAGAGTTGACACAAAACCCATGATTTGGGAATTTCCAAGCTATGCAATCCTTATTCTTACGGGACTATACCTTGTTTTTTGAACTAAGAGAAGGGATTTCATCAAATTGCCTCCCGTTTCACAGAAGAAGAGATTATCACTAGTCCTTTTGAAATACGGGCCCTGATTAGTTAAGACATTCACACGTGACAGTTGACAGATGACTCGGAGCTTGTTACAGTTGACACGGAACCTAAGATATTCAAACACTAACCTCACCCAACAAATGACACGGAACATGTGATAGTTGATACGAAACCTAAAGGTCTTTTTTTAGATTAGACAATTTTTCGTGCTATATTTAGTCCAAGTTTTGGAACAATATTTGGAATAGATTTCTAGTGTGAAATACTGGCCAACTGTTTTCAGCTATTTTAGACTAGTCCAATTTATGATTCAATATTTAGTTCAAGATTCTGCGCAGTGATTTGATGATAAAATAAATATAAACTTTTTAAATTCAAAAATGTCGTTAGTTATGGCACAGGAAAATTTGAAATATTTATTAATTTTCACAGCTGCTCTTGTCACTAAGCGAATATCAACTTTAAAACAAAGGATAGTAAGATTTGGCAAAATAAGTGGTTAATGAAAGTGTCTAATGATGCCTTTGTCGCCACAGATTCTAGGCTAAGCTTCTTAAGTGTTTGTTATGGTAATATTTGTGTTTAACATTGTACAAACAAGCATGTTATGGGATTTCCTCAATTAACATTTCAATCTCTAGTTTATTCCAAGACATATTTTTCAACCACTTTAATACATAACCACAAATTATCAAGATTCTATTTTTTCACAATTTGAAAGGGTAGATAATTTTTGATACAATTTTCAATGTTAGATTTAACAATTTGAATTTCTTCTGTATGTTCCTTGTGGTATATTATTCATTCTTTTTTTTAATTTCTTGGGAAATTAAACCACAATATTTTTAAATTCTTTATTTCAACGTTTTGGTAGCGTTCCAGCTACCGTTGTCAAGAAAAAATATAAGTAGAAATTAATTTTTATCCCTAACTGACACAACAGAAAAAATTTGACAACTAGACAATCAAAAATTATTTTGAAGTTTAAGACTGCAAAATTTTGTTATCAAATTTTTATTAAGGTCCATTCATAGTAGATCATATCTGTGGCAAAATGTGAAATGAAATATTTCATTTTATGACATTCCAACGATATGATAGTCTACTAGAAATGGAATCCAGTGAGGTGCACGTTCCAGGAACGGTTTTTATTGGGATAGCGCGTTTTTTCGCTCATATTGGAAATGTTGATAATAAAACGCGTTCCTTGATAGTTTTTTTTTTGTGTATGAATATTTAAGGCTCATTGTTAATACCCCATAACA
>CAJUYG010005710.1:0-13378 GCA_910591675.1 Galerucella calmariensis
AACATTTTTCTTTTTCTATTTCCATTTATAAGCTACCTTGAAGTATTCATAAGATTGTATTATCTAATATTTACTTACTTCAACCGTGAATTGGAACATCCCGAGTCCAACACTAAGACAAGTACCAGTTAATTGCACCAACTCCATTTGATTCACAACACCATTTGCCATTTTAGTTATCCTGAAAATTTTAATAGTAATTTTATTGGATATCGATAGTTGATGACAGACTGATTGAGATTTGATACATCTAATACATTTGTCAGGTCCAATTCATCTATATTTATTTATTGATTGCTGCTTCAGTGAAACTCCAAGGAATTCAGATCTGGTGAAATTGTACAGGCTGAAAATTTGGCTACTAAGGTATATTTCACACAGAACGGGTGTATGGTGGTGACGTCGAGCTGGCATGATCCCGACGCGTGGAGCTGGAATGGCGAGCCAAATGCTACCTAAAGGAAATACCGGTATTTGGCAGTTCAAATATAAAACTCTTCCGGGAAATTTGAAACGCTCTTTTTACAGCACTCAATGAACTATTTTCACTGAATGTCTAAGGCATTTTTTCCATGCTAGTCTTGTGCACAATTTATGGTTATATGAAGTTACATTCAGTCACACTCTTTCGCAGCTTTAAAATTTGAAATGTATGTCAGTCGTGTAGCCTTCTGATGGCGTTGCGGTGGCTGGAGTCACCTTAGTTCTCACTGCATCATAGGCTATCATGCAGCTCGCACATCTACTTATTACGCCGACACCACGCAGTCGTTCTTTGTAAATTGCACCTTGGTGTCAATGTCATATTAATTTGCTAAAGGCGAGTTAAGAACGTTCAGACTTTTGAACTTTATACGAACAATATTCATTTACCTTAGTAGCATACAGTGATGCTTTACACATCTAACGAAAAATTCCTTTTTCTCGTCATACCTTTCATCCAATCTATCCTTGAAAAGTATTCGCATTTTTTCGTTCAATGCAAACATTTTATTCGTGTTGAACAATGTAAGACATTCTCGGAGAATACAGTACTGACTGGAAATTGATAGAAAAAGTCCCATGACAACTACAATTGCTGAAAAAGCCCCACAGGCCACTGTTGTACTGAAAAAATAGGTCTATTCATTATCATAACTTTGTTTATTGTAAATATTATTAAAAACTAGCTTGAAAAACAAGATGACCCTGGAAAATTATACTCATTCTTTTGATTAACCATATAAACTGATCATTATATTGTCTAATGTATTAATTGCTTTATTTGCCGACGTCTATATGCGCATACGTTACCGTAACTTTAATCCTGTCACATTGGAGTTCCTAGACACAAAACAGTGGATCAAGCTGCGAAAAAACCTTCTTCATCCATCCAAAGACTGACAGATTGGAATTTCATGAATACTTGATGGGGAAGACTCAAACTTCACTACAAGAGGATATGGAGGGGGCCCGGATTTGAAAAATTAGTCACTTCACTTCACCTCAGAAAAAATATCTTACTTTTTTTGAACTTGTCTGGCAAGACAACGAAGCAGTGAACTACAAAGTATATTATTTCTAGCAAGAATTAGTCCTAGAAGAAGAAGTTACGTGACGTATCGAAAACAATTCCATATTTTAGAGACCACATAATGACATGCAAAAGCTTTGGCCGGTATCGAATGGTTGGTAAAAGGCAGCACTAACGAGAATCTTTGTCCTGCAAGAACCTACCTATTGGTATTAACAGCACGTCAAAATGGACCAAACTCTCAGCAGAAAAAATGTAAAGTAACAGACTATTCACATCGCTTTTCCACCATAGCTGTCCTTGCAAAAATGTGTTGGTGCTGGAACGTTATTTGCAGCTGGACTCTGAATATGAATTGAAATTAATTGGAAGCTTAAAAGAAAGCGCACCAGATCAAGTAGTTCTAGTTCCGAGTTAAACTGCTGTGCTGTGCAGTCTGATACCGGGTACGTCAATTTCTAGTAAAATTTGCAGCAAATAGATTATGTAATACATTACCTGAAAAAGAATGCTTGATGAATGTAGAGAATTTCATATATGGGAGACTTAGTCCACCAATCGTACGGATATTGGGAAAACAATGGCAAATTTTTAGTATCAGTGAATATAGGTCTAATGCCAATGAGCATTGAATATATAATCGCTGTAAAGGCACATGTTATAACCGCTAAATGACAGTACTTGATAAAAGTGATTATTGAACGTTTACTAACTCCTTCAATTATATCATACGGCCAAAATTCATCCATAATTGTTTGGAAAATCAATTTTATATCATTCGATTTATACCACAAGAAAAATATTTTGGCATACGCCTGAAAAATACAAATTTCAAAATAGAATAATGTTAATTGGTTTTTATGTCACATATTTTCGTTTATGGTGCTTACCATTAATGAAGCTGTTAACAAACATAGACCCAAAACGATTTTATTGAAATCGGCAGTATTTTCCAAAGAAAAAAATGCCATGCCACTCATTGTTATAGTGGCACCAGCTGTGTGGATAACTAATGCCATATTTTTAACATGATTTGAATGCTTGGGCCACAAACAAATGATCAATAAGAGTAATTTTGCAGGACCCAGGAATAGTTTTGAACAATCCTTGGTTTTTAACAGTATTGGGAAGAAATCTAGAATAAAACTGAACATTAATCATTAACGTATATTCAAAAATTCTCAAACTGTTAATACTTTATATCATCTGAATAATTTCAGTCTTATTGGAAGGGAATTTGCACTTGGGATATGAAAAATAGGAGTGTGAAGAGAAAAAAAAGAGGTAACATGTCAAATGTCGAACGTCAAATGTCGAAAATTATAGGAGATTGAGACCTAATGTCGTGAAGGAATAGTCGACTGAGATCGAATGTACTTCCTCCAGCCATCCAATTTTACCAGAACCAGTCTAATATACCAGTTTTTGATACACATACAGAAAAGTTTTCAATAGCGTAGCAAGTTATCTAATGATTAGAGAATAAGTATTTCAATAAATATTATTTGTATTGTTACGAACTCACTGACGGTCCTGTCGCAAACTATGAATGCGACCTTTCTAGAAAGGTTCTCTCACAGGTAATATTCAGACTGTTCTCGAAGCGTACAAGGCAATACAATGGATACGCAGAGGTGGTATATTCAAGAAGGCTCTATTCCGAGCACTCCGGATACGCCTTCGTGTTTTAAAGACCTTAATATCCACTTATACTTTAATATACTATTATTAATCAGATGCTAGATTTTGTTCACTATACATGTGCTATAACATTGAGAAGAATTGTGAATAATACATACCGTACAACACCATTGCTTCTACTGAATAACCAATTTATCATGCATAAGTTTAAATGTATTGATAATAAAGAGTATCAAATTAAACAGCATAACTAATTCCTTAGAACGAATTCAATATTTCCAGCAATTAGAGAATATCACATTTGAAAAGAATATATTATTATCAAACGGCATTTCTAATGAATAAATTTTTTTAATTAATTAAATATTCTTATGAAGTTACAAAATGAGGAATTATCCAATATGTTATTTTTCACATTTGCGTGTTATATTCCAGTTGATAATGATAAATATACGAGAGGTTGTCCATCTTGACAGGACGTGTGCACAACTTTGGGGACACTTTTTTAACATATACTAGGTACCTCCTTAGAAGAATGTACGGAAAAGTACGTAAGACGCATTACCAAAAGATGCACTTGGCATTTCAATGTTCACTGGGTAGAGCAATTTAATGAGATGCGAAAGGAAGGGCGAAAAAGAGAAATTGATTGAGAGAAAATGGAGATGTCAGAAAAAGTTAGTGTAAACTTTTTGTAGGTATAGCTTCTTGTTCTTAGCAATAATTCAAGTTCCAGTAATCGATTATCATAGCTCATAGCCAATACTCATTCCATTCTTGAACTGAATCTTTGTACCATTTCCCATGTTATCTACTTCCATTTCAGAAGCTTCGTGTCTTCTATACAGGCCACTGGTTTGGCTGGAGGGATTTTCAGTAGTTGTAATGGTTGTATTATTTCCTCTTCAAAGTGCTTCCGTCTGAGTCCTTGTATGTTCTCGTAGAAGCAGAGAAGATCCTGGACATAGGACATAGGACTTTTGACATAGTCCATTAGGCCAACATTTTAATTAACTTCAAATTAGTTTAATATTTCCAATGTTTTTTCCATTTTCTTTTCTTTCCTTACCACTCAAATAAACTTGTAATTTATTTGATATAAAATTTTTTTTAACGTTTTTGGCAACAACCTATTGTTCTTTGGATTTTAAATTTCATACAGCCTGATGATGGTAATATTGTACCGAAACTAGTAGCGCATCATAAGTGTCCTTTTGAGGAACTTTTATTGAATTTTGTGGTTTGGACTTTGAGTTTTATTGAACCATTGTTTTGAATTTCATACAACCACATTTGAGATATGGATGAACTCTTAGAGTTATAGGTTCACTAATTTTGTCCATTTTGTGCAGATGTTTTTGTTGAGAGTTCCTTGTCTACCTTGTTTAGTAAACTCTTTGTATGGAGGTGCCCTTGTGTCGACCTTCACTTTAGTTGGTGTTCCCTAACTAGCCAGTTCTTGATTTCTCCTACTATGCAATCTGTGGTGATTTCACAAAAAGATTCCGATTCTTTTAGAACCTTCTATATATGTCTATATATGTCGGCCAATACTCAAAAAACTCCCAATACAAAACAACTCAAATCATTCGATTTTAGAATAAGAATTTTCACTATATAACTCTTAACTTCAATTAAGCTAAGATCGAATTTGTCAAAGTTTATTGCAGCAAACTAAAAACTAAACTAGTAAGATACACATGAAAATTTCGAAGCATATCAGATACAAAATTTATATCCGTACTTTCAAGCTCAAAATCCTACATAACAGACATTTCAACATGTTGATAATTGAAATTATCTATCTCATAAAATAGCTGTTAGTAGCTTATGCACCCTGATTTGTGCAATTCAAATTAAATATCATTCAGTGTCTTCTCAGCATCCTCAGTTCCCATTGAAGACAATACAGTATACAGTGAAAATGCCAGTTTTAAGACCTGAAACAGATAATTTTATATTTCAAGAGGCACACCGAAAACAAAACAAAAGCAGATCAAATATCTTTAGGGTGGATTTTTTTGAAAAAAATGCAAACGCATGTCGAAAGAAACGTATTTCTATCTTATTTTTATCTTCTCGTCACTCCATCATTGCAAAAGTTATTTCAGAGACGGAGTTCAGCCATGTTTTGTCATGAAAGTCTTTATTTTTTGCGCCATCTTGCGAGGAACCACGGTCCTATTAGTTGAGCCACGCACTAACTATGACTCTCATTCGTCCCTCGGTTCCGGCTCTCGACCATGCGACTTTCTTCAATGGAGTTATAACAGCCTCCAACAGTTTCCAGGCCAGATTTATCATTGAATGATTATTTAATTGTGTTTGTAATTTCAATACTTTTATCATTTTTTCGACAAAATATTAACCGTGATTTCAATTTTTGATTTTTATGATACATCTGACTTGATTGAACTTCTAGTTTCATTTAGAATAAATTGATCACCCTGCTTTATGGTAAAATATAGTCGGAATATGAGTGAATCTCGAAATCTCCAGCCTAAAATGATATCGTGAGCCTCTCACTATTGCATCTGACAGTACCTGGAAAAATGAAATCATGTGCATGTTGTATAAACCATACGCATTAAATTGTGGAATTTTTTGAGTATGTAGCAAAAAAAATTTGACATCATATTTAAATGCGTTGTCGTCTACTGTCAACCAATTGCTGTGGAAAAGTGAAGTTGGTAGTAGGCTAGCCTGAAATTGAAAGATTATTATTATAATTTTTTTTATTTAAGAAAAATAAAGCGCATCAACCCCTTTAGGTTATTAGCGCTACCAAATGAACAATAAATATTTAAATATCAAGTACTACTACAGTAAAGATATAAAAAAAAACAATTTTGGTAACAAATTAAACTTTGTGTAGAAACTGAATAGCACGTAGATAAGCTACCAAGTTTTCCATATTGTACTCTTCTCCTAGCAAGTGATACATAGTAGGTGGAGTGTTAAATGCAATTCTTTGGTGTCAATACTGCGGACAATCTATTAATACATGCCTGACTGTTAAAGGGCATTGACACACTGTACAGCGGGGTTGTTCAGATTTAGTCATTAAGTGTTCTTGGAAAAATAGGGTGTTGAAAGTTTATTTTCTAACTTCTTCAAAACTTCCTCATTCTTCCAACATCTTAACACATGTCCCACATCATCCTCCACTTCACATCTCTCGCACACTCCAGTTTCTCTTTTCCTAATTTTGTGGAGGTCACCCACTCTCGACCCATGACCTATGAGCACCTGCGTCAAGAAGTAGTTCACCTCTCCAAATTTCCGGTCCACCCAATTTCTCCTGCTCCCAATCGCTCGTTTTAGCGCGCCCTCATACTCATCCCACCTTCTCTCCATTTCCTCATCCATCCATTCATGTACTTCCTCTCTGCTCGCACCCCTCCAGGGTTTCTGTCTGGCTCTAGCCATCAAGTCCAATGGATAGGACAGTGACAGCACTGCTGCTGCCAGTCCACCCACTGTCCTGTACGCCTGCACCACCCTCAGAAGTATTCCTCTCTGCACCCGCAGGAGTGGTCTAACCTCTTCCTCTTCCTCCAGTCCTGCCATACTACTCTCATATTCTTCCATGCTGACATTTTGACTTATGTACACACTGTTCACCGCCATGTCTGCAATTCGCACTACCACCCAACCGTTATAATAGATGACAATTTACGAAGGCAGCATTAAATTAAAAAATATTATACGTGAAATTAAAAAATTCACTGCGCTTTATATTTTCATTGTCACTTTCACATTCATCTAGATATTTCCCAGTTTCCCAACAAATAAGATCATCATTAACTAAAGTATTATTAATGCTAGAAAAGCTTTCAAGGATTATTTTCCAGTACTCACCTCATAATATAAACGTGTACCTAAAAAGCAGTCTATTGATAACTGCATTACTATGCCAGTCACATATAAAATAATCATCATACGTTCAATAACACTCATGGGCTCCTTGAAAAAAAATTTTGTTACTAACTGTTAATTAGCGAGATTTGAATTATTTTACCTTACTCGTCAAACGAAGAGTGCCAAGACCAATAGCCAGACAAGTGAATGCTAACTGTCCAAATTCTAATGGATTCAAAATATCATTTAAACCTTTTGTGAAACTAAAATACAAAAACAGTTATTAGAATTTTTGAGAGCAAATGAGCATAGCCAAACTGCACTAATAGTTTAAAAAAGTCCTAACGGGATAATGTCGCCTGAATAGGCACCTGGAAAAGCTCAAAATAGTCGAGGAAGAATAAATTCTCTGATGTGGAAGAAGATCCATATACTTGCGGATTGCACAGCTATTCAAAATCCTAGGAAACTAATGGATAGAAGTTGAAAGGAGTATAAAGGAGCTACTAGTCTCTCAGACTTTCCTGGGGAGCTAAATAAAAGATATATCTTAGGTCTCAATGCTTTTCCCAACTATCTTTTCATCTCTCTATCAGAAATGTAGATGTTCAAGGACTCCGTGTTAAACCAAACCAACAGCACTACCGGCCTTGCCACCCACTCAGGATTAATCGGAACCAAAATTAAGCTTTTATGTTGTTCCTCACCTTTGATGGATACTCACACATTATCTTCGAATGTGAAGCTCTAACTGGAGATATAATAACCTTCTGCAAGCACCATGCCCAAGGGAAGACTTCTCCAATGCAGGTGCATGTATACAGATAATCTACTCGCCTTTAAATCGCAGGGAAATTCAGAAAATTTCATACCCATTTGAAGGTGAAACACGTTTGACAAGGAGTTAGTAGTGTGGATCTCTTCTTAAGGCAGTAGTTGGTAACTGGATGACAGATTGTGGTAGAAATAGGAATATAATGGAAATTGTGCATAATAGGTATACAGGGTGTCCCAAATAAGAGTGACTGATTTTAAACATAAATGCCCAGCTTATTAATTGCTCCAGAGAGATGGGGTTTTCACTAGCGTCAAATTCAAACGAGAGAATATGTATTATTTTAAATGGAACACCCTATAATTTTTGATCTCATTCGAAAGAGCAATCATTCTCTTTTCCAAAAATGTATAATTTTCTATCTTATGTTTCATTAACAGCAAACATATTCGAGGTTTCATGTTGTAGTACATTTTTAATTAGTAGTTTTATATGAACGTATTTTGATGCCTAAAATCAACTCATGCTGTAACCGTTTGATGCATAACAACAAAATCAGCAATTTTGACAATAGTAATTCTGTTAAGTCATATAAGTCGGTTTCGAAATGATCTATACAGTGAGTGAAAAAGCTGACACAATAATAATTTATGCAGAAACGAAATCAATAATTCAAACAAGGAGGATATTCAGAAGGAAATTCTCCTGAATTAACTGTCCCAGATTTTTTTCTATGGGGATATGTGAAGGATAGGTGCTACAATCCTAAGCCTAACAATTTGGCAGAACTAAAAAATAATATCAGGAACATTATTGGAAACATTCCGCAAGAGATGTTAGAAAATTAATTTGAAAATTTTAAATTTCGCTCACAGTTATGCATAAACGAAGAAGGTAGGCATATGCAGCATTTATTGTAATTTTTTTGTTCTTTGTTCTTTATACATATGTATTGAATAATGTTATTATGTCTTCTTACTAATTAAACTGTTTGTCAGATTTGTTGGCAATTATTTACGTGATTAAAAATGCATTCTACATGAAACGGTCACATCATGAGTTGATTCCAGGCATCAAAATACGTTCATATAAAACTACTAATCAAAAATGTACTACTACATTAAACCTCCAATAACTTTGTTGTTAATGAAACAAGAGATAGAAAACTATACATTTTTGGAAAGAACAATGATTGCTCTTTCGAATGAGATTGAAAATTATAGGGTGTTCCATTTAAAATAATACATATTTTCCCCTTTGAATTTGATCAACATTAGTGAAACACCCTGTGTTGATGAGTTGAAATGCCTGCCAAGCCTAAAAAAATCTCTTTGATAAACTAGTGAAACTAGTGAAAACCCCATCTCTTTGGAGCAATTAATAAGCTGGGAAATTATGTTTAAAATCAGTCACTTTTATTTGGGACACCCTGTATAGTAAATTAATTACCCGAGTAGCATTCGGTGGTGTTGTACACATCTGACAAAATATTCTTTTCTTATGTCATACTTATTCTCCAATTCATTATTACCAATTTTTCTTAATTTCTTGTTGATTATAATTCCTGCTTCTGTGTTCAATACTGATAAGCAATCTTGAAGAATACAATATTGACTGGTAATGGATAAAAGTAATCCCAAGATTAGTAAATCGGCACCGAGGTTAACAAACAACATTGATATACTGAAAATATTAATTTTCTTGATTATTTTGTTGTTTGTAATTGTTGATTTAAATTAATAATAAATTTTTTATGTGCTTGAAAATCAAATGGTAACATTACCAAAAAGTGAGTACTTGTTGAAAATAGAGAAGTTCATAGCCAGGTGAATCTTTCCAATGGAACGGATAGTCGATGCTGAGAGGTAACACTCTTCTACCAAGATAAAGCGGTGTTATGAGAAGAATGAGTGAGAATGATACCGATAAACCGATAAAAATTGCTGTAAAAACATTGCTATATTTATTAAATATCAATATCGTCAATTTGCTCTTTCCTTGGGTTAAATCGTAGGGCCAGAAATCTTCCATAATTTGGTTAAGAAAGATGTAGAGTTCATCAGCCTTGTACCATAAAATAGCTGCTTTATAAAATACCTAAAATAATTTCAACCATCACAATAAATACGTACAGTACACTGAAAAAAGCTATCTAATTCCGTCTTAGAGGATAGACGCACAAATTGAATTGATATTCACCAACTTTTACAGCAGACCTAATATGCAAATATGGAAAAACTGTCCAAGCCTTAGTAGGTATGTTAGGCGACTGTAAGCTCAATAGGCTCGCAAAGCCAATGGCGTTCAAGGTCCCTAAGGTACCTACATAGGTTGCTTATAAACTATTGAAGGTCATCTGACGTTGCCATATTGCCCGTCGTATATATTTGGTGTGCTCAATGTATCATGCGTAAATTTTGTTGAATAAGTGACGTGTATTTATTCATATTTGTTATTACCCAATCGTTAATAGGTACATTTTTGACGAATAACAAATATTTCACTTATGTAATGTAGTCAAAGCTGATATTTTAATCATTTATTTTAATTTATTCCATCATATAATATAATGCTCCCGATCTAAGGACCTATATTACTATTTACCTACAACCCCCCCTGTAATCAGTCAATAACACACAGTCGGCATCAATGTAATGATGTCTATTACGCACGGTAAAAAAAACGCACAGCTGTAAATCGCACGGCATCCCTAGCAACAACTGTAAATAGACGTCGCCATTTTATTCAAAATTTACCATATGAAAACATTCGATATTGCCACGTTTAACTGTGGAAAGCCCAAAGGGCTAAGTATGTATTAATTATAATTGTAAAATGGACTTTTGATTATCAACAATATATTTATAATGATTAAACAATAGTTCTGTAATGCGGTCCTTCCATTGGTAATAGAGATGGAGATGAGAGTTTACCAAGCACCTCTAATAATGTAACTGTTGTTTCTTATGCTTCAACTAGCGAAGGAAACGATTCATGATTTTTGTTTAATAACTATAGGTACTGATACTATAAACAATTATTATAATAACTAATATTATGGAATTGAATGTTATACAATAAAATTATCAAAATTATCAAAAATATCTATTGTTTATGTTATTCAAGTACACCGAGAGAAGAGTTATTTATTTATAGACAAATAAACTGATTTGTTTCACCCCCCTTTGTTTAAAACCAACATTGCTTATTTATTATTAAGAAGCCATATTAACGTGAAGATATTGGGAAATTTTGATATAAAAAAATTATTTATTCGAGTGTAATTTCTTTAATGTAAAAAAATGTGTTCTCCTCTATGCACACCTTCATACAATTGTTCTTCAGAAACTATAAAAGTCTACGAAGCACAATATAATATTTTGTTTTACAATATAACAATGCTATTTGGGTAAAAATTGTTTTCATTACCCAGAAAAAAACCTAACATATTCAATACACTTTAAAACAACAAATTGAATATTCATAGTAAATCATTTGAAAGTTTTGACAGAAATTTACATTTTTTGAATAAGCCTATAGATTATTAGCCTCAAATAAGATCTACTTTATACCGAAAAAATAAGTATTTCAGTATAATTGTACATTTATTGTTACGAGAAAAAAAACTTATTTGCCACAAATCACATATTTCTTCACCCGTAAGAAATCACATTAGCCTACAAATTATGTGGCAATTGAAACAAAGAATTCTCACCCCACCCTTTCCTATTATTCAGTTACGGTCACCACCTGTATACGTTTGGCGTCAGTCTGCATGTGAAATTAGATCAGTTTTTGCAATTTTACCAATTATACCAAACAGTTAGCTAGCAAAAATAAGTATTTGTAATTGGAAAACTACTTTATTTAATTTAAATGCTTTCAAAGATTAATATAACTATTTTGTTATTATACCTCAATAAATGTTGTTTGAGACAAATATGATACATTTTTACAAGAATAAATGTAATTTTCGATAGTTAACTCATTTTATTGATGACAATGAATATGTTTTCATTCAACAACAATAGCATTTTCCGAACTTGAACAAATTTTTTCTTAACGACAAATTAAATATTAGTTAGGCCATATGGAAAATCATATGTATTTGACATAATAAGATTTTGATTGTCACAAATAAATCTTTTTCTCGGTGTAGTAGGTCGTAGGTAAAGTTTAGAACGTAACTCGTACTGTGAAGCATTTTAGGCACTCACAGAATTAGGCACTCTCCGACTTTTCCATTCGTGCGTAAAATGCTTCTTACCACACACATACCTACTATTATTTATTGTTTGTGCTGATACTTACCATCACTGGTAATATGAGCAAACATATAGCGAATGCCATTTCATTAAAATCTGCAGATCTTTCCGAAGCATACAAAATCATTCCAACGATCAATGTAGATAATCCCAAAACGTGGTAAACAAACATTATATTTGTTATTAATTCACCAGATTTTCTAGGCCATAAGCAGCATGCCCCTAAATACAATTTTGCACCCCACAAGTACAATTTTGAATAGTCGTTTGTTTCCATTATACTACATGCAGCTTCTGAAGCAAACATTAACAAAATTAAATCGCAAACATAAAATCAATAACAGGGAAATAATAATAAATAACTTTTCTTTCTATATTTTGAAGAAAATAATCGTCAATCTTGATGTTTTTGTTGGGATATTGGAATAAGCTTATTGAATTACTGTGCTGGATAAAAATGCTAAGTTTCAATTCAATCTTATGATTAAAGTCAATAAAATTCATTTACACATGCTTCATACTTTCCAAACAGTTTGGATTGAAAAAAATTATAAATCAGTTTATGTAGGTATCTTCTTGAGTGATGAAATTATTGTCAAAAAATTACTTACCGTGCAGCACCATGGTTTGTATGAAATAAAATACTCTACAGTTAACTTTATTTGGAATATTGCTAGATCAAACAGCGTACTAACTACTAGTTTTACATTTTAGTAATTACTACGATCCAGAATTTTAGAAATGTTGGTCTAATTAGTAGACGCTTTTTGGGTTTAATTATATCTTTTGCTTTCCAGAATATTCTTTTGGCACTTGAAAAGATATAGGATGTGTTCAATTATTAATATCCTATCATCATTCGAAACCGAAAGTTTCAACAATAAATCTTGGAGAAACGTTTGAAACTTTCCTTCAGTTTAAGCGTTGACAATTTAATTCATGTATAAAAAATCGCATATGCCACAGTGCAATTGTCACTTTGACAGCGGCAAAAGTTAGCTTTAACTTTTACAGCGACAAATACACTAATGGTTGTTTCACTTATTCATTTGTTCATCAATTATCGCGTTGTTGGTTACCAGAATAAATAGTTTGGCATGTTTGTCAACAACTTATTGAATTTTCAAGAACTAACAATGAGTCGATTCGGTATGTCTACGAACGCCGAAATTAGTCAAATTGTTAATACCTGTGTGCCTACTAATACAGTTGCGACAATTTTCTACGTTTTGCGATGCAAAAAAATACACATTTCAGCCAAATACTTCCATCAAGGAATTGAATGTAATATTGCAAGATTGGGCATTTAATATGCGAAAAAGT